>LOEQ01005744.1:16184-41572 GCA_001685075.1 Bramus lutescens | reverse complement strand
AAACGTGGCTACCAAGAAGCTCCAATTCACCACAATTTTGTGGGTCTAAAAACCTTTCTTTTTCTTAAGTTTTTTGTGGTCTTATGTGGATCCATGCCCCAGGCAGGGTGTCATTTTGTAAATAAAGGTTGCTCATTTATTTCCCAGCCACCTAAAACTGAATAATCACACAGAATCTATATTAATTACAATTTGCTTGGTCTATTTGCTCAGATGTCTTATGAAGTAACTCTTACATCTTAAATTAACCCATTTCTATTAATATATGTATTACCACAAGGCTGTGGCATTCTAGTAAAATTCTGGTGTCGGTCTTCTTCAGTATCTACATGGCTTCACTTTGACTCTGCCTAATTTTTCTATATATCTCTTCTAGCCTGGCTATATTCTGCCCTGCCATAGGCCAAAGCAGCTATACTATATTCATTAACCAATAAATGCAGCACATATACAAAAGGACATCCCATTTAAAAGGACACCTCATTTAAAAAATTTCTTTAAAACTACTGATGACTGCTGTGGGACAATGGTTTTACCCTATAAAGATTTGTTTCTTGTACTTGTTTNAAACGTGGCTACCAAGAAGCTCCAATTCACCACAATTTTGTGGGTCTAAAAACCTTTCTTTTTCTTAAGTTTTTTGTGGTCTTATGTGGATCCATGCCCCAGGCAGGGTGTCATTTTGTAAATAAAGGTTGCTCATTTATTTCCCAGCCACCTAAAACTGAATAATCACACAGAATCTATATTAATTACAATTTGCTTGGTCTATTTGCTCAGATGTCTTATGAAGTAACTCTTACATCTTAAATTAACCCATTTCTATTAATATATGTATTACCACAAGGCTGTGGCATTCTAGTAAAATTCTGGTGTCGGTCTTCTTCAGTATCTACATGGCTTCACTTTGACTCTGCCTAATTTTTCTATATATCTCTTCTAGCCTGGCTATATTCTGCCCTGCCATAGGCCAAAGCAGCTATACTATATTCATTAACCAATAAATGCAGCACATATACAAAAGGACATCCCATTTAAAAGGACACCTCATTTAAAAAATTTCTTTAAAACTACTGATGACTGCTGTGGGACAATGGTTTTACCCTATAAAGATTTGTTTCTTGTACTTGTTTAATAAAATGCTGATTGGCCAGTAGCCAGGTGGGAAATATAGGTGGGGCAACCAGGCAGGAAGCAGAGGCAGGACAATGAGAACAGGAGAATTCTGGGAAGAGGAAAGAATCAGTCTGCAGTCATCACAGCGGAAGCAAGACAGAGCGAGCAGATGAAAATGCCTCATTGTTAAAGTGGACCAAGCCACATGGCTAATACAAACAAGAATTTTGGGCTAATATAAGAGTCATAAGAAGCCTGAGCTAATAGGCCAACCAGTTCATAATTAATGTAGACCTCTGTGTGTTTCTTTGGGACTGAACGGCTGAGGGAGCGGGCAGGACAGAAACCTCTGTCAACAGCTGAGTCACTCACATCAGTGATTCCAGGATCTTCCAAGATGTGACAATGTGTCTAGATAATTCTTGATTTATCTGAAACCACTCAGGTAATGATTGATCCAGTAAGGGTGAAGAATGATCTAGACTGAATGAAGAGTGAAAAACAGCCTGGACTTCCTCCAATGATAAGAACATATATGTAAACCTTGTTCCAATACAGATTCTGTTATGGATGGGAAAGGAGACAGAAGAAGGTTTAAATTCTTTCATGCCCCCATGTGACAGTGAGATGTCTTATGAGCTACAATTTAAAGATTCTAAACTAGGTTTTTACTTTTTCCTTCTCTTTCTCTCTCTCTCTCTCTCCTTCCTTTCTTTGAAAGACTTTTTCTTTTTTCTTTTTTTTTGAGGCAGAGTTTCTCTGTATTGCTTTGGAGGCATAGTAGCAGTCAGGAGGACCAATGTAACTGAAAGACTTTTTAAATAACGTGTGCATTCACATGTCTAAATGAGAGAATGTGCACATATGCTAATGAGTGCAGCTGTTCAGTGAACCCAGAAGGTGTTGCATCACTTGGGGCTGGAGTTTCAGGCTGGTAAAACCATGTGATGTGGATGTTGGAAAAAAAATGCAAGACCTCATCAAGAGCAGTGTGTGTCCTTAACTGCTTGGCATTCCTTCCAGCCTGTAGATCAAGTTTTGAAACCAGGCTCCACTGATAGTCTGACAAAGAAAACAAGCACAAAAACAAAAACAACAATAACAAACTCATTTCAGGAATGTTGCACAGTACATTTTGATAAGTTTGCCATCATTCCTGTGACTACTAACTAGATACCAAGAGCATCCTTCAAGATGTAGAAATCAAGAATCTCCCAAAGCATCCTCAAAAGACACTTTGGTATAAAAATTAATTTTATTAGATATCCACTTAACACATCTCTAAAGTATCTTAGTGGGTACCAGGACACACTACTAAATAGTAGATCAAATGCTTATACATAACAATATAAGAGTCCATTTTTATGAATGTATCAGAATCTTGACTCAAAAGTCTGAAAGTTGCACATTATACCTGGATTGATCAAGCCATTCAGATATTCATCATGTTCTATAAGTAAGATGGCAAAGCAACTCATGAGATCATGGAGACATTTCTGTTTGCTCCCCTGATGCTGCAGGCCCTCCTGAGGAAAGTGAACTGAAAGAAAGGAAGGAGTCATGTCGACGGCTTCAGAAGAACCACACTACTCTGCCAGTTAGCTTCCAGAAAACTCTGCACATCTATTTCTAGTTCATGAAGTAGGTAAACTGTTTTATATGTTTAGGGCAATAACATTAAGAGAAAAATAGGACAGGGACAATGACTCGGTGTATCATATTCTTGACATACAAACCTGGTGACTTAAATTCTGATGGCAGAATCTATGTCAAGCTCAATGCCTTAGCACAGGCATCAATAATTCCAGATTGTTCCTATAAGCAGATGGCAGGAAGAGTCAGAAGACTCTCTAGAAGATTGCTGGCCAATCATACTTTCACATCAAGCAGTGGATAGTAAGAGACCCTGGCTCAGAAGAAGAATGTGTGATAGATGTGACATGTTGTTCTTTGGCCTCCACATGTGTTCTGAATGTATCCTGACATATACACAGACTTACATACACACTCATATTAAAAACTGTAGCATACACACACACACACACACACACACACACACACATCCTGCTGCCTTTTGGGCAGACATATGCCCTAAGGACCTTTTGAAAAAATTATTATTATTAAAATTGTAAACTGGGGCACATTTTGCCATTCAGTTTCCCGAGCCATGCTTCCTATTGTAACACCCTTAACAATCTAACTTGCTGAATTTTCACCCACGTATGTAAATGAGATGCTCAGCTGGAGAAATATAAACACTGACCTTTCTTCCCACATTGTATTTTAATTTTCTACAGACAAACATTCAAGTCAAGGAATATGCAAATGTTTTAGCACAAATGGGTATCATAATGACCAGAATTATTATATTTAGATGTCCACTATCCTCTTTATTCTCTTTTATAGAAGTAGATTTTACTGTATCTTATTTACTTTGTTTTAAAGAAAGAATGGTGTTCTACATAAAGTAGGAATCATCAGAATTATGAGTGCCAAATGGGATTCAAAATACCTGTGAATAATCTCAGATTAATATGCTCTTATCCCTGGTTTAGATAAGAAACCCAGCCATAATATTGTGCAAGAAAATTGTTGTAAAGAAATTGTTCAAAATACAAAGCCTGTACCTTTTGCATTTGCAAACCTTAGATTACCCTTATCATAGTAATTTCCAAAGATGCAATCTATTTTTGAAAGATGGAGGTAATGTCTAAAGAAAAGTCTGTAATAGTAAAACTCTGAAAATTTGAATGCCAAACATACCAAGTACTTGCTTTGAGTTTTCTGTACGAACCACTCAACCCAATTCAACCATGACTTCAGAACATCCATTACCTCTTATGAGCCCTTAAAAATGTGAAAGCTTCCAGAACATTAAAAAAAAATGCCTGTTCCATTTTTTATGAACTTCATCTCATCTCTTAATGAGAAAATGAGAAATGCAGGCAGATTACTGGTACTCTAACCATTATACCATCACCAGTCACACATTCATTCATACTACTAGCCTCATGATAATTCTAAATCAAAATATATTATTATAAATAGACAGATACAGAACATTCCATATTTCTACTGCTCTTATCATTCTGTGCAAAACTTCTGAAAAAATCTTTTAACGTATGTAGTATTTTATAACAATGGCAATGTGTTTTCGTAACACATTGGGCACCATTGTAAAGTTTGCTGGGAAGATGACCACATTACATTTTTTTCTACTTCAGCCAGAACAAAGAATTGTACAAAGTCTGGAGACTATAGGTGGGAAAGGTTAAAGAGGTATGAGGATGTGTTGGAAAGTACCTAAAAGGAAACCCAGTTTGTCCTTGGATATATTTCCAGGAGCCTGATGGTCTTAGCAGAGCTCTTAAGAAATTAGTGTCAGAAAGCTTCTCCTGACATTTCACTGAATGGCAGTGATTTGGAGTCTCATATCTACAGGAACAGAGCACAGAGGGGCATCAGGAAAAAAGAGCAGAAGCTAAGATATCCAACAACATGGGCATGATATTTTGATGTAAGCAGTTGAGACTAATGGAAGGATTATGGTACCTAAGAGAACATTTTTTTTTAAAAATAGAGTTAGATAGAAAGAAGAATTGTCATGATTTCTGTTCTCATTCTCTGTCCTGTTATTTCTTTTTCAAACAAGAAATTGAAGCCAGAGGCTGTTTTTAGTTCCCTGACTGAGGGTGAGTGATAAAAAGCATTAGTATGTTGGTGGGACTGCAGGCAAGTTTATGTGGAACCTTTGTATGGCTCTACACAGCTGACTTGGGGCTTGAGATTGGCAGCAGTATTGCTGGGACAAACAGGATATTTCCCAAATCCTCTGGGATTGTAATTTCAAGCATATCTGGCACTAGACTATATAATTTGAGGGGGAAAATCATGGTGAGGATGCCAATCTCTACCACTGATTTCTTTCAGGTATTCCATCACGTTTATGGCTGCACACTCTCGCAACAGTTGATCGGTTCAAGCAGTCTTGGAGTTTGTTGTTTTCTTTTGAGTTGAACCTCTTCTGCAGAACAGGCTCAAGAATTTAAAACTACAGTTAATTTTGCACATCTTATATTTTAACAAGTCTCAGACCTAAGGTCACACTCCCTTGGACCTAAGAAAATCTCACTTTACCACAGTAATTACATTGATATTTACAAAGTCTCACACAGCAAAAATGAAATTTAATCATATGTATTTTCATTTGGTATCATTTAATAGTTAAGGAATCTCGCACTGCAAACTATATACTTGTGTTAACTAAAGTGAGACATTCAAGGGTTATGGGATTCACCTTAATTTATACAACTTACAAAGACCCAAGCAAGTATTTGAACCTTGATCTGTGTGCCTGCACAGACTTACATTTTTACACAATACTGCCTTTTCATTATGGGCAAGTTGGGTGGATAATGCCAGGGCTTGTTGATCTGAGTTCAGAAAGATGCTTTGAGAACATCCAACAAGGGAGCAATGACTTTTGATGAAAACTAAAAACAGTTCTCTGCAAATGGTTTATACATCATCAGTCAAATAATAATCACTTCACTTTTTTTTGTGTGTGTGTGTGTGAGGGTCAAAAGAGTTCTTTCTTCTATTAAGATGAGTAGCTGTCTGATGTTTAACACAGGATTGTTACTTTGTAAAACTTGATGTTGGAAACCTACTTTTCATGCAGAGATTATTTAAAAATTTATTATTATTATTAAAAATTTGCACCACTTGCCCCCCTCGCAATTCCCTCCCCCTTCCCTCCTCCCCCTCCCCCATTTCCAGTTCAAAGAGCAGTCAGGGTTCCCTGCCCTGTGGGAAGACCAAGGTCCTCCCCGCTCCATCGAGGTCTAGGACATGAGCATCCGAACACACTAGGCTCCCACACAGCCAGTACATGAAGTAGGATCAAAACCCACATCCATTGTCCTTAGCTTCTCAGTCAGCTCTCCTTGTCAGCCACGTTCAGAGAGTACGGATTGATCAGATGCTCCATCAGTCCCAGTCCAGCTGGTCTTGGTGAGCTCACATTAGATCTTCACCATCGTCTCAAGTGGGTGGGCGCACCCCTCGCGGTCCTGACTTCCTTGCTCATTATCTCCTTCCTTCTGCTCCTCATTTGGGCCCTGGGAGCTCAGCTGAGTGCTCCAATGATATCTTAATTAAGAGACCCATTTTAGGGTTGGCAAGAGTCTTGACTCTTGAGGGGATCCCAGGTATCTAAGGAGATGGCCCCAGCTTGTTCCTTGAGCAGCTGAGGAGAGGATGCCTCGATTGGCCCCATCCTATAGCCACACTAATGAATATCTTGCATATCACCATAGAACCTNCCCAGGTATCTAAGGAGATGGCCCCAGCTTGTTCCTTGAGCAGCTGAGGAGAGGATGCCTCGATTGGCCCCATCCTATAGCCACACTAATGAATATCTTGCATATCACCATAGAACCTTCAGCTGGCGATGGATGGAGATAGAGACAATCACTTCACTTTTTAATGAATGTGTTGACAATGATTGAAAAGGAAGCATAGAAAATAAAAATTGGTAAAATCTGATCAATTAACAGTTAAGACACTAAGTGAACCCCCAAAATAGCCTCCTAGATGTGAACTCCAGATTAGTCTGTTACATTTAGCCAGCCAGTAATTACAGAAGGATAGGATTCCTTCATTAGTGAGCAATGTTGTTCTGGGAAATTTTATATAAGATAATCATGGTAAAGAAGAAAATATAAGCCTTCTTGCTTACCAGTGAGGCTATTTAGATATACAGATCTAGAAAATATTAACTGCAATGTGGTCCTTTATTTCCAATTAATTCTGTTTGGATGCCCACCTTACTAGACCTGGATGGAGGGGGGAGGACTTTGGACTTCCCACAGGGCAGGGAACCCTAACTGCTTTTTGGACTGGAGGAGGGGTAGGGGGATTGCGGGGATGGGGAGGGAAATGGGAGGAGGGGAGGAGGTGGAAATTTTTAATAAAAAAAGAAAAAATTCCTAAAAACAAATGATGCTGGGATGAGCTCTTAAATATCTTAGAGAGTCACTTGAAGCCAAAAGGAAGAAATCAGATGTCAATCAGTATAGAAAGCGTAAAGCTCAGAAATAGATCATGTTATAATTTAACTGTGAAGTGGACTGGACCAAGCTAGTAGCAATAGCAATAGTGGACTGGTAGACAGGGCTTTGGCACAGTTAGAGTGAATGACATTTGAGCTTCTAGTATTTTGCAGAGGATTCATGCAGCAAGCCCCAAGGTTTGCCCCCAGGTTACACTTTCAAAAGCTTTCACAACACTCAGTAAACTTGCAGCATAGCAGCTCCCCATGGAAAATTGACACTCTTAGAAGTTAGAGCCTCTTGGCATCTACTTAATGGTGGCAAGTATGTAAGACATTGAGAAACCCTTTTCTTAAAGCTTATGGTCATGTTAATCTTGAAATAGTCATCGTATAATAATAGCCATCAGTATGTTGAGTGAATAAATGAGGGGAAACAAAAGCGTACTGGAATTGCTCTCTCTCTCTCTCTCTCTCCCCTCCCTGTGTGTGTGTGTGTGTGTGTGTGTGTGTGTGTGCATGTGTGTGAGAGAGGAAAGGTCTGCCAATCTCCCCCTGCACTTATAGAGATGATGAATTTTGGAATGAATAATGTGACATTTCTTGAAGAATAAGAAATATGACATAAACATTTAGAGTTTCAATCAACTCACAGTAATGGCAAACCATCTACTCTTTTAGAAACTGGGGTGACGGTAATAATAACAACACTTACAGGAATGACAATAGAAACAACAGTCATGAGTTCCCACTCGGTATCCAAGTGTTACGTGATGTACTTCATAGACAATTTCTCAGTTGATGTCCTGGATTCAGAGCTGCTACTACATTTTGCTGATGTACACATAGGTTAAGTAACTCTACAAGGTCGCTTAAGGTATTATATACTGAATCCAGACATCCATCCCATTCGAGCTAACATCAGAGTCTAAAAGAGCCTGAGGATTAAACAGGGCAAATTTTAGGAATGTTCCTTTTTTTCCCCTCTTTTAAATAGTAGGACATGCAGGGGTTGTGTAAAAATTCTGTTTCTGTAGTCTAGGTGTATTCTGCCATGTCTTTATTATTCGTAGAATATGTCTGTCATGCTCATTCTTGCTCTCAGAACTTACATAATAGGCATCTGGAAGTGAATAAAACAAGGAGTTGAGTTAGTAGTTACTACTCTAGGGTGTTACTGTTTACCAAGACCAGTATGCTTGTCTTCCCCCTTCCTCCTTGTTTCTCACAGGTATGTCACTTGCCCACAAAAGGCAGGTTTTTCTATAGGATCCTGCTGTGGATGTATGCTCACTTTTCTTAAGTCAAACATCTTGAGTCCCTGGAGGCTGATGGAATTTGCAGATGAGATATAAACGTTGAACACTTATAATCATGAAACAGTCTTCCGCAGTCCAAACCTGAGACCAGGATGATTAGATACTAATACAGTTCCTGGAGGTTATATGAATCCTGCAGAGAAAGACTCTTCCTCCTTTCTGATGTCACCATGAGATCTTGAATATCTTCATCCAATAGCTTAGACACAAATTAAGATACTTGTGTAAGTACATCTCACAGCTGGGCTTACAGGTTTGCTTTTGGGCTCTCTGTAGAATCCAAGAGTTAATAATATTACAGAAAATGTGGGCATGTGTTTAAATTAAAATATCTTCCCTAATTGAATTTTAGCTGTGGAAATTTGGACTGATCCTTCCTTCTGTTGAAGAGGATGAGGGATACGTTGCAAAAGTGGCCTTAAAAGTTTGCTGTTCTGACCTTGAAAATTGCAATGAATTGTTTTGCATTTTATCTTAATAGGAAAGAAAAATACACTAAAGTTTATATTTCTTCAATATTCACCCACAGCAGGGACTCATAAATGCCTGCTAATGAAAATAAAGAGAACTATGTGCTTAGGCACTATTAGCCTCAAGCCCTGAAAAATAATTAAATTAAATACTTAATGAGAGGCTTAAAAATAAAACTTCATTTTGGAAAGTTTGGGCTATGGGAACATTTTTGACCTTACCATATCACATTCACTTGAATCGAAACTTTTGCAGTGTGTTTCCTCAGTAAACGTGGTGGCAATGAAAGACAAAGAGGTTTGACATTTTTAACAGCAACATTCACTTGTGCACATTTCGTTTTTAGGTCCTTGCAATGTTATGGCAGAAAACATAGTGAACAGAGACATTAAGCCTTCTTTGTTTTGTCCTAATGACTAGTTGGAAATTTTTGAGAGGAAAACAAATTTTTGTAACTATTAAAATCCATATTTGTATGGATGCTTTCTATTTTCCCTTGGTGTTTAAGGCAGCTCTGTAAATTCCATAGGGAAATGTTAAAGTTTCTACAGAAAGCCATCTGACATCAATTTCAACCTTCAGCTCCAGGAGGGTTCCTGTTGATCACTACACTCTGTATTTCACAAGCACCAAGAATGTAGGTGCTACACATGTACAACATGTTGTCTCATTCTGGTGAGCAGAAATGTATTGACTGACATGTTTTGTTTTTAAAAATCGACATTGTTACTTAGAAAGAAAAAAAAACTTAGACAAAATTCTAGAAGACTGGAAGGTCTGGAACAGTGGGTGCTTACTTCTGCATGGTGTGGCTACCTGAAACTGAGGGGTAAATACTGTAGAAAGGGACACGCTGTAGGCAAACGTGTGACTGTGCCACAGTCTCTCCTGGCTCGATTGCCTCATTTCTAGCACATTTTCTAAGTTACAGTATATAATTTGTCCACTAGAATCATTTGAGTGTCTGCTTCCTGTACTGGTCCACCTTCTTCTTCTTGTTTACAGTACCCCTTGGCCTACTTTTGGCTTTTCTCTTTCCCATCTCTTGTAAATACTTCCCTAGCTTTCTTTCAAAACTTCCTTTGTTGCGTATGTTTTATACAGAGTTACTTTTAGCCCTAGTGTAGAATTTAATATGCACTTAACTGTCTTTGATCATTCAGCAACATTTGGAGACCATAAGTTGTATGTCTGCTATCCCAGAAAACACTAGGAATTTAGGTGAGGTAAGTATAATTGCTCTATCTCTCTATATTTGGTGTTCCATTTGATCACATTCCATTAAAATGTCAGGATAAGCATGTGAATGTGAATCCAAATTGATAGATAGTTATGTTCTTCCTTAATCATTGAATTCATTCAGGAAAAGGTATGCTCTTAGGGAATTCTCTCAATGGACCTTAGTGTCCTAGATGACAAAAAAATGATCAGCAGGAGCAGGATTGATAGGAGAAATAAACTTCTATAATTTTTAATTTTTTTGTTCCTTTCTAATATAATGCATCCTTACTGTAGCTTCCTTTCACTCCACTCCTCCCAGGATCCTTTGTTTCCCTTTGGCAAAGAGCAGGATGCAGGATTCCCAGTGATATCAACCAGACATGTCATAACAAATTATAATAAGACTAGGCACAAATCCTCATGTCAAGGCTGGACAACTCCTACTGTTAGGAGTCCCACAAAAACCCAAGCAAAACAACCACAACATGTATATAGAGGACCTATCACAGACCCATACATGCTCCATGATTGCTGCTTCTGTCTCTGTGAACCCCTATGAGCCCTGCCTAGTTAATTCTATGGGCCATGTTCACCTGGTGCAGTAGACTCTCCTGGCTCCTACAGTTCTTCCTTGCTTTCTTCTGTGGGGTTCAACAAGCTCCACCTAATCTTTGCCTGTGGATTACTGTATTTACATCCAACAGCTGCTGCAGGACGTCTCTCTGATGATGGTTGGGCTAGGCTCTGGTCTATGAGTATAGCAGAATCTCATTAGGAGTAATTTCATTGACTTTTGTTTGTTTGGTTGTTTGCTTGTTTGTCAGTCTTATTTGGTTCTAGCCTAGGTCTTTGATCCATCCAGCTTTGGTGTCTGGCATGGGCTCCCTCTTGTGACTTGGGATTCCTGTTAAACCAGGCATTTGTTTAAAGTCTTGAGATTTTAGTTTCTTTGGCACTTTCAATTTTCCTTGATGTAGCACAAATTAAGAAAAACACAGGGTCAGGTATTGGAATTCAAGTTGAAGATCAGAAAAGCAAAACAGCCAAACCACTAGAGAAGTCTTACCTCTACCAAGGCTGAGCAACTGAAAATTGAGCGTTAAGCCTCTGTCTCCTCCCATGTTATAGTTCCCTTTAGTTCTGGGATTAAAGGCATGTGATTCCCCAGCACTAGGATTAAAGGTGTAGGCCACCACCAGCTGGATCTCTGCACTGATCATGTGTATTCCAGGGTGGTCACAGATATCCATCTGCCTCTGTCTCCCAAATGCTGGGATTAAAGGTGTGTGACACCTGTGCCTGGCCTCTAGTGGCTTAGTTTTACCCTCTCATCTTCAGGCAAGCTTTATTTATTAAAAAATAAATAAAATAGCACTATACTTTGACTGCTACATTTAGTGCTTTTTCAACTACAGGCAAAGAGAAGAACCGTCTTACAAAATACTAATCTAAACAAAACCACATTTAGGATTTAGAAAAATTCACCTTTTGAAATAATTGTACTTGCAGCAATTGAAAACAGGCTTAATAAGTAGTCTTTATTTTATTAAATATCAGTCTGTGGAATCTAGAGTGAATTCTTAGGACTTTATTTAGTGAAAAGTATTTTATTTGCAGATTTGTTCATTTTAAGGGGTATTTATCTCATTGCTATAGTTAAACACTTGACAAAAGGAGAGAGGGGTGGTTTTATCCTACTGTTTGAGGGTATAGGCCCTGAAAGTCGGAAAAACATAGAGAAGGCACTCCAGGGCTGCTAATCACAATGCGTATACAGTCAGGAAGAAGAGGATGCTGGTTGATCAGCCAATTTTCTTCTTCTGATTCAGTCCAGAGACTCCTGCCCATAAAATGGTTACACCCACTTTGACGTGCAACATTGTGAATCCTCCCATTTCTTTTTACCTAATCTAGAAATTCTCGAGCATGCCTAGACTTTTACTTGTATATAATTTTAAATAGCATCAATTTCATAGTATTTGCTATTATACTTCTTAATGCATAAGTTGGAGAATTTACTCTTCATGCTGAAAACATTTTCTTTCATGTTTTATTTTTGGAATAAGTTCCAAGAAGAGAACACAAACACAGAAAATTATATTAATCATAAGTCAGCTTTTTAAGTCAAATAAGCTCAGTTTTTACTCCTATAAATATTAAAAGATAAGAAATTTCTCAACAACCCCTTTCTCTAAGCTTTTTTTAACACCTCTCTCAGCAATATTTACTTGTCCAGCACTTCCTCTAGAACTTCCTGAGTATAGACTGTAAATACTCATTTTGCATCTTTATGTAAACAGAATCCTCATTTATCTATTCCTTGGTTTTGAAAGACCCTTCCTTCAGTAGGTGTTTATAAACTTGATTCAGTTTGACTTGAACAGCTAGAATTCCTTTAGTTTTCCCCTGATGCTGCACAGCTGGACTTTATTAGAATGGTGAGGAAATTACAAAAAAAAAAAAAGACAGATGGACACACAGACAGGAAAGCTGGGAATGGAAAGACTGGGCTTTCCAAAGGAGAAAAATCAGCATCCCAGAAGCTCAAAGTGTTTACTTTATAGAGTTGACAAAGAACGGGACATTATTGTAGATAAACATGGAGGTGGGGCTTATAGTATACAGTAGGAACAAGGAGTCAGGTTTTCCCAATCCTGCTAGAAGTAGTCTTTGTAGAGTAGAAATATTCACACAGGAATTACAAAAGACATATTATACATACACTTTCAATGTCCACATCTGGACCAGAAGAAGACATTGTCATTTCCCTCCGAGCTTCACCTTAGGGGCAAAGATTTGTCATTTTTCCGTGTGTCTGAGGCTCTGAGGTCTTTGACATGCCCATGCCCATGTCAATGTACATGTTTACTTACCACTTTGTTCACTCAGGACCCTCCACTCCCTTCAGGTTTTCTTATTGCATTTAAACCTAGTGTGTGCATCATCCATATTTTATTTTTACATGCTACTGCTGATAGACATTTAGATTATTGTTATCTATTACTACTAAAGCTGCATTTTAAAATATATTTTATTTAGTAATTTTAGTGAACATATTTATTTATAAGTACTTTTCAGTGTGGATTGAATTCTTGGGTAATAGAGTATGGGAAGTTCTGTATTAGAAGATATCATCAAGCAATTTTACATATGATGTTTCCATATAATATTCCTACATAAGGCTTTTAGTTACAGTATGTTTTATTATTGACTACTTTTGCATATTTTCTTCCTTCCTTCCCTTCCTGTGGTGATTTGAATGAGCTGTCTTCCATAGTCTCTGAATTTCAGTGTTTATTCCCCAGTTGGTAGTGCTTTTTGGTTACATTAAAAGGTAGAGCATCATTGGAGGAAGTATGTCACTAGGTGCAGGTCTGGAGTGTTTAAAAGACTCATGCAATTACAAGTTCACTCTCTGCTCCCTGTATGTGGGTCAATATTTCATCCCCGAACATCCTGATTTCACTTCTCCACTATGAACCCTTATCCCTCTGGAGCCAAATACACTGCTTGTTTTATAAACTGGCTTGGTCATGGTGTTTAATGAAAGCAATAGAAAAGCAGCTAGCACATTGCCTCTCCCCCTTTACTATTCTACTATGCCTTCTCTCTCTTTCTCTTTTGTTCTATCTTTTTCCTTTCTTCTTTCTCTTTTTTCTATTGTTTCAGGTACTCCATAGTATCATATTATCTTTTATTATTTCCATATCTATGATTATTAATGAATTTAAGAAACTATACCAGTTGCTCATTGATACATATTCTTTATATTCTTATTAATTTAAAAGAAGTGTTTATTTGTTGTCAGTAAGAGTACCTAATTTTATTCATGTACATATATTTTATTCATATATATGTCACTTATATATCTAATTATCTGTAGAAAAAATATTACACAGATTACCTTTACTACACTTTCACAAATAGCAGTGGGGTGGTAGAAATGTTAATTGTCCCCATTCACGTTGTATGCAGATAAACAGAGAATTTTATATGAATGAGATTTTTTTCTGTAGTGTTATTCATTTGCTTATTTGGTTAAAGTTTTACTGTACTGTTTAAGTAAGCCTTTGCTTTTCCCAAAACCAAAGATACGCTTTTTTTCCTTGTAGTTCACTTTGAAAGAAGTATTGTACCAAGCTTTTCTTTTAAGTTGTTTGAGTACTAGGACTGCTAGAAATCCATTACTATAAGAAACAAGTGAGTTAGATCAACTTAAAAAGCAAAATGTTCATTTTATCTAGCAATTTTCAATACGTCAGCATTGCTAATAGGCCCATATCGTTGTGCCTATGACAGCACAGGACATCATTTCCAGGATAGTGGCAGAGAATGCTGTCATTTCAAGGTAGGGAAACAAAGTGAGAAGTTAGGATGAAAGCAGGTTCACGGTCCCTTCACTCAAGCACATTCCTACAATCGCTCCACTTGTACCAGATTTCATCTCCTAAGGTTGGATTACTTCCAGCAGTGCCGCTTTCTTTATATGGGTCTCTGGGGAACACTTTAGAGCCAAGATAAAACACGAGGTCTTCCTGAATCTAGAACAAAGGCCTATTCTTTAGTCTCTACAGGGTTGAATATTCATCATTCTATTATGTATGTGAGAGTTATCTTTAATTGTCGAGCAGACATAGCCTAGACTCACCTAGGAAATGAAGATTAGGAAGAAACTATTGTGGTGGTGGTTGGGGGTTGAACCATAGGCATACTTGTGAGGACATTATTTGGATTAAGTTTATTTCTATAGGAAGACTGAGGCAAATGTGGGCAGCTCCGTTTCCCAGGCAGGGGTTGTGAACTGTGGAAAAGTAGAGAAATCAAGCTGGGCACAAGCCATCAAATGAGCCCCTATGTGTTCATTTGTCTTTGCTCCCGACTGTGGATGTGATGGGACTTGTTACTTCAAATTCTTGTCTCTGAAATTCATCTGGGAGAGTTTAGTTTTGTTTTTGCTCACATTTGCTTTGAGACATATGATTCTTGCTATAGTTTAATAAGCTTATGCCAGATCTACTAAAGTTGAAGACTCTAAGATGCCGGTTTGGATAGGAGAAAGGGGTAATTTTTGAAAGCCTCATGCCCTAGCAAAAGCAGTGGTTCTCCTATAATCCATCTCAACTTACTTAACTTTTGGGTGACAGGCATTTACAAACTAACACTTTATCTTTGCCTTCTCTTTGCCTATGCATACTTATCCCAATGGAGGCAAATTATAGTCACATTGCTGGTGAAGTCAGGATTTCTTACACACTACCAAACTAGTGCTCTTTATTAACTCCCAATAATTCAAGTTAAAAATATTATCTCATATTCCCATGAATTTTCTGGCAAATCAAAAATAATAAAGTAAGAAAAATATAAATGATTGTTGGTTGGATTAAAAAAAATGAACCTCGTGTTGATAAAAGAGAATTGAATGAAGGGAAAGGAAAGGAAATAGTAGTACCCCATGGGCATAATTGTAAATCAGCAATACCATGGGAATTAAAGAGCTAGACTAAACAACCATCTCTTTCTAACACAGTCGGGAAGAACTGTTTTGTCTTTCACTTGGACAAGGTATTCCTGAAGGAAGCCCAAATATTTACTTTCCCATTAGGAGCATTTGAACTCATCTGACATTTTCTAGAAACCTCAGAGCATCCATTTAAACCCAACTGCTCACTTCTGCCTTTTAGTTTTGCACACTGTAATTTAACACTACAGTTACTTTTCTGATGTGTTTGGTATGAATAAATTACATTCTACAAATGTTTCAAGAATTCAGTAGGCTCTAACCAGTCATCATTTATCCATGAGTACCCTTTAGAAAAGGACAGCATGATCTTCATTTTTCTGATTTGTACAATTTAAATCTTAAAAATGTGCACTTATGTAAGTGCAAGATTAAGAACTTCTCGAGTTTCTAATCCTGCTGTGGGATTATAAACTCCCATGCTCTTATGAAGTTTCTCTCTCCACCAGGGTCTTATAACTGACTGCAAGATTGAATGCTGTATTCTTTTTTTCCTTTTTATATATGTTTGAATCATGGGAGTCCATTAGAAAAACGCAGTTTCGCTGAAATGAGGAGAACATACACCCTTTGTTCAACATCCAATATTACATTTCCAATTCACATATAATTGCTTATACAATTTTCCATCTCCCACAACCCAAATAAAAAAGATTTTATATTCTATAGTTGTAAATTTCTAAAGACAACGTCAAAACATTCAGCAGAACAGAACTTTCTTACCGCTCCCAGCAGACTCTCTACTCCAATGTGGCAGAGGGAGAAAGAGGCTTAATTATAACAGCTCCCCCTCACATAGCCTATGTGGTTCCCACAAGTTGCAAATTTAATAGACAGGAAAAACATGGATCTTGTTTCCTTCTGCTTATATTTTAAGATGTTTAGAAAGGGAGTTGTTCTAGTGGGCAGCATCTTGGTCTTTGGGGTTGTTCTTGGTAATCTCCAGATTTACATTTAAATAAACAGAATCTATCCTGTTTGTGCCTCTACTAGCGGGCTGTTTTGTAGACCTCAGGTCTTATTTAAGTCATGTGTGAATGGAAAAGACAGTGGGCTTTTCGTGTGAGTTTCAATGCGACAGTAAAAGCATGAGACGGAGGGAAAGAAATGTATTATCCTATTTTTGATCAATTTCTTGGGAGAAGTGTGCTGCTAGTGATTTGACTATTAGCTCACAAAAACAGTCCCGATGTCCAGGCTTGTCAAAGTACCTAAAATGCACAAAGGGAAGGAAGCCAGTCTATCTGCACAGACCTGTGGGGTTAGCTATGTTAAAGAATGAAATAGCAGGAAGGCTGCATATTAACAGGCAGCCTGAGCTACAGAGTGAGGTGAAATCCATTCAAGCAAATTAAAGAGACTCACTCATAAATAAAACTAAAAAGGATAATTTGCTTGGATTGGCCATAACTCTGCGGTAGCGTATTTACTTAGAATATGCAAGGTTCTAGGTTCAATCCAAGGTATGAGAGAGGGGAGAAGGAAAGGAACCAGGAAGGGAAGGAGCATTGGGGGAAGCCGTGAGAGAGAGGAGGAGTGGGATAGAAGAGGGAGAAAGATTAAGGGGAAGATAAAGAGAGAGTGATTGGTATATTCTCACAGTGGAATTAAGGACTCAGGTCAGTGTTATATGGGTATAGATTTAAAGTGATCAGTGTGACATAATGACAGTCCTTCTATCTGTACCATAGCTATTACGCAAAATGGGTAGAAGGGCACCAAAAAGCTTATGCAGTTCGTAAGGTGTCTGCTGCTCTGCAAACATGAGGATCTGAGTGCAAATCTTGAAGGTTCTTGTAAAATCCAGACATCCAACATTCTTGGTCAGCTATAGACCCCGTGTCCTGTAATACAAATACGCCGAGTAGGATGTACCTCCTTGTGTAACAGTGGCTTGGCTATCAAGGAGAAGACCAACAGCGTTCTCATTGGATTTGTGGCCCACTACACAAGAGAGAGTTTACATCTGGCACTGCAAGAAAGACAAAACTAGGTGGCCAGGGAATCCTTAAGTCTCAATGGAAAAACAGTTCCTACTGTTGTACTAGATGGATGTGATGTGCCTGCCAAGCTGCCTTCTACCCACGTGTGTTTATGTCCATCGATCACTGCTGTTATCAGCCTCTATTCAAACCACTGGAAACGTTCCTGAGAACAGGGTACTGTTACTGTGACACAGTTGTTGCAGAGGGCGGGGGCATTTGTTGTTGTTGTCCAAAGCAGTTTCTTTTTTCATTCATTTATGGCAATCGCAACATACAGTGGGAAATTCCACATCACGCAGTGGACAATATTTTAGCCCCAGGTGGACTTCCACTGTTACCCCTCCAAGGTTTAGGAATCACTGTGGAAGAGGGCGCAGAAAGAATGTAAGAGCCAGAGGAAGAGGTAGATTGTAGGAAGCTGCTTAGGCAAGATGGTTAAAAAAGAAAACAACAACTTGAAATAGTTTCAGGAAGTCCTTGAAACTGACACGAGCCACACCCCATGCCTAACCTTCTGCCAGACTAGGCTTCGAAAGCTGAGAGTCACCCAGATGAAAGAAAGCTAAGCTGCAAAGAAAATTTCAGACCAACCAATCTGCCAAGAGGACTCAGGAAGCCAAGTTGTAAAGAAGACTCTCAGGCAAACAAAGCAGCAAAGGAGACACTCGGATCAGACTGCCTGCAAGAAACAGAAAGTAGCTGAGCTGCCTGGAAGAGGTTTATACCCACTGAGGGACGTGGAAAGGACCATCTCCAACCCACTGAGCTGTCCGAAGGCTGTGTAGTGTGTTCCAGATTCCTAGCTTTGTGAGCTGCCAATCATGCTTGGAAGGACTTTGGTGATGCAGCTATCTTTTAGCCATTTGAGCGCCTGTAAATAACCTCTCACCAATAAAAGTTATTGGTTCACCAAGTTGTATTTTGGTGTTATCTGTACTTTAGTCTGTTGTGGGTTCCCTGTCTGGGGTAAGTAGACTTGTATGTGTTGTGTCTCCCCAAGACAAATTTTTGTCATACAACAATATGAAAATAGCACACACACACACACACACACACACACACACACACACACCCCAAAATGCTGACTAGAGCATAGGACTTGAGATGGTGCTATGTTCCTGTAAACCATGAACTGGAGAGGCTGGAATTGAAGGATCATTTTGGAGTTCAGTTTGGGCTACAAAACAAGATCTTTCCTCAAAATAAAAATAAAAAAGGGGAGAATAAAGTAAATGGGAAAACAGAATTGTGATTCCTTCTCTGAGTTTCTTGTAACTATATCCTGGGTACTAATGAAATAGTATCTAGAACAAGTTGAGCTCTGCTTGGTAATCAGAAATGAAAGCTGAGTTAGACTAGCAGACTTGCTTTTGTAAACAACATCAGCCAAGGGGAAGACTGGGAGAGAAAACAAAGAGTCCCCTGAAATTCATTCAATCCTAGAGAAGGTTTTACTTTCAGTTTTCTGTAAAGATGCGCTTGGTCAGATAAAAAAAAAATAAACAGATTAACTCTTTAACGTAGCTAATGGCCAAGGTGAGCAATGAATAATTGAAACCTTAAATGTATGAAACTAAGATCTGCCAAGCTTATGGCTTTCATCCCTCAGCTGTGCCTCATTTGGTGACAATTCTCCATCAGCCACCTGCGTGACCCCTCTGTCAATACAAAAGCCAGACAACAGGATGGTCATCTCTACTGCAGCCCCAGCTTAATTTCTCTGTAGCATTTAGTAAAGCATGCACATGTAGAGTCTACATGTCAGGTAGCTTACAACCAACTGTGTCACCAGCCTCAGATGTTCCCAATGCTCGCTTCTCACCTCGCTTTGGCTTAGTATTTCCTCAGGATGCCCCCTTTCTTCTTTTGGAATAGTAATGGGTATTCTCTGCCTTTATGTAAGCAGCGTGCTGATTTTCTTATTTTGCAGGAGTTTACAGTTAACTTTTAAGAGGAGGCTAAGAGCTTGCCTGAGTCATAGAAGAAACTTTGAACCGAGACTGTGAGAGACTATGGGGAGTTTTGAAGTTGGATTAAATATATTTTGCATTATAATATGGCCAAGAGTTTAAGGAGGCCAGGGGAAGAAATGCATTGATTTGAATGAGAAGGGTCCCCTATAGGTTTAGGTATTTGAATATTTGGTCCCCAATTGGTAAAGCCCTTTGGGGAGGTTTAGAAAATGTGGCCTTCCTAGAGGATGGGCTTTAAGAGATAAGGCCTGGCTCCACTCACAGTGTGCTTCCATAGATAGATTCTTTTCTCCCTAGTTTTATTTGGGCACGGGATTTTATCACAGCGGCAGAGATACTGTATCCTAAAACCGAAGGATAGAAGTCATCTTCCTGGTTTCGTTCTAGTGTCTGACACCTGAATTGAATTTTTTTTTTTAATTTATTCTCTGGCAATGCTGAAGCATACACGGCAGCCGGTATACAGTGGTTTTGTTGACCTGATGTTAATGGTTTGAGCCTTCTCACTAAAATGAACACAGTGTAAAGAAGAGCGCTTGTGGGTACCAAGTTGGCCATTGTATTTCCTTCTTAAAGTGTAGCCAGTTCTTCAGATATACTCTAAGGCATGAAGTACACACAGGATGGGACAAGTCACTTTCTCTGAAAACAAAAGTTTAAAAAGACAATAAGATGACACTGTTTTTCTTCACTGAGTTCATTCTATTCTTAACTTTGCATGATATTAGTTTCTTGCAAACATGGTTTACCTAGGAGATGGGGGAAGTGGACATGGTCACTGGGACTTTTGACATAGCTGGTACCATCTGAATCACTGACTTTATGTGAGGGCACAGAAATGAAGCATATGTTCAGCTGTCTTTCTATAAATATGGGTATCATTGTTGTAAGGAGGTGGCTTGTTCATTTCCCAGTTGCCCAGACTCCTGAAATAACCACACAGAAACTGTATTAATTAAATCCCTGCTTGGCCAATTGCTTAAGCTTGCGAGCTCTTACATCTAGACTTAAACCATTTCCATTATTTTAAATTTTACCGTGAGGCTTGTGGCCTACTGGCAAGGTTTCAGTGTGTCTGTCTCTGGTGGTAGCTCCATGGCTTCTCTTTGACTCTGCCCTTCTTTCCCCTAGCATTCAGTTTAGTTTTCCCCACCTAGCTCTGTTCTACCCTATCAGACCAAGCCAGTTTCTTTATTAATCAATGGTATTCACAGCATGCAGAGGGGAATCCCACATCATATCATGATAATTTACTTTGATCCTGAGGACATAGGGACATTATTTGGGAGAGTCCTGCTTGCTAGGAACACCCAGTCTCCTTAGTTGGATACTAAGGATAATTCTCTTTACTCAGGCTTCTTAAAACACATACTAAACGGAGCTTCAAAATTAAAGAATTTAAGTTTCCTGTACTGAATAGAACCTGAAAATCATTGGCACAATTTGATACCTCGATATCATGAGTCCACTCTGACAAATAAGCCTTTCATTATTACATCAAAGGTACCTTTCAAGAAAGTGTTGGTTATAGGAAGTGGCTGAAGGACACAGAATGTGGCCCAGTTCTTCCTTATTCAAAAGTTCAGAAAAAGACACCTAAATATAAGGATACAATTATCTGGGCTTCAGCTGATTTTGTGACCCTTTGGAAATCATTTCCCATTCCTGTTCTCATTTTTTCTTCCTTATAAAGTTCCAGGTCTCAATTGGGTGATAACAATGTTTCTTCAGGCTCTACAATGTCAAGAGTGAGAAACTGAGAGTGTTTTTGTTTGTTTGTTTGTTTCCCAAGAGCAGTCAGCAGAGATTTTAGGGTTTCAAGACTAGGGTAAATTGGAGCAGTGACCTGTAGCTATAATGTGAATATGAATTTAAAGGTGTGTTACATCCATTGGACATGGGGAAACTGTAGGTTCAGGGATGCCAACAGTAGTGCTCTGACTGTTATTTTAGTATCTCATTTTTTTTTTTTTGGCCAGTGTGTTCTCCAAGCATCAGAAATATTTATGCCATTCTTTGTTCTATTACAAAACCAAATCCTTAGATTCTAGAACAACATATGCAGATTTTTTTCATACTGGGGCTTGATAAACTACAGGTTATGCTAATAATAATCATTATGAGGATTTTTTTCATGCTAAAAGTATATCCATGCCAAATTCTCTAGGCACCTACGAATGCCAAACTGAATATATTGCCTAATAAAAGGGCAGCCTAGCTCCATAAATCTCAAGCATACTGAAGAAAAATTCTCTATAACCACCACCACTACCTAATAAATAAAGCAACTATTCACCCATGTAAAACAGGGAAAGACTAGGCTTAAAAAGCACCAGCATTTGTATCTGAGGACTTTGAGGCAAAAGTCAAAAGCCTAGGAAAATGTTATGCTCTGAAATGGTCTACTACTCCGTCAAAAGTTTAACTAAACCTTTCCTAAAGCTGAAGGGTAGACCAGACATCCATTGGCAAGGTTACAGTAGTTGAATTAATGTAGAACAGGATATATGTTACATTGTTACATATTTCCTCAATTTTACTGACTGGCTACATCAGACATAATTTTATATTTACAGTGACTTCTGTGTATGTGCCTCATTCTTGGTGTTATATCCTATGTAAAGTTGAAGTTTGTTACCTTCATGCAATATTAATGTGTGAATCGCAGCTTGACCTTTCTCTTTTCCCTCTAAGTAACTCTAAGAGTTGAATATTTTTTATGAGTAATTTGGTCTTAAAAGTAAACATGCCAATTCTTCTCATAGCCCACTTTATAGACCCAACTTCATTCCCAAATTTGCTATATAAGAAACTAAAATCATCAGAGATGCATAGTGAACATCACCACCATATAGTAATTCTTACAGAACTCCATTCTTATACCACATTCTGATAATTATGCATCATTTTGTAACATGGGAATTATTTGTATTGTAATTTTAAATAGAAATTGTCAGGGAACAATTTATAATACATAAAACACATAATATTGTATTTATTATTCAGAATAGAAATATTCAAAGAAAAAGTGTCTCAAAGGTGAAGCACAAAATTTTACTCTCCTTAAAAAATGGTGATTTTTTTTCTCTTTCATTTTATTCTATAATAATTTCTTTTTTAGCAAGTATCAATGATATAATTAAGTAAAGGTATATGGAATTAACAAAACATAAATACAGGCATAAAGACAATCATGTTGATCTACATCACCCATCTTTCATCTTTCACCCTATAAACCTAGTGTGATGATTCAGAATGGACCACATAGATTCCAATATTTGAAAGTCTGGTTCCTAGTTGGTGGGTTATTTAGGAATTTTTAGGAGATATGGCTTTGTTGGAGGTGTGCCATTAGGGTGCAGAGGGTGGCCTTTATGGTTTTCAGAGCCCATAGTTGACCCAGTATCCCTCTTTGCCTCCATCTGGATGTAAGCTCTCAAGTACTGATACAGCATCTTGTCTGCCCACTACTGGCCATGCTTTCCTTCTTGATGATCATAAGCTAACCCTTTGAAACTATAAGCAAGCTCACAATTAAATTATCCCTTCTATAAACTGTCTTGGTCAAGGTGTTCTTAATAGTAATAGAAAAGTAGCCAAGGCACTACTTTTGTATTCAACTCATTCTGTAATCATTACCTCATCCATTTCATGCAGAACAGTAGTGGGTAGGTACCATTACCCTATCATCTTTTCCACAGGATGAAACTGGATCTTAAGAAAGATTATGGAATCATCAACATTCCCGTTAAAGAACTGGGATTAAAAACCCTAGGTGATAGCTCAGAGCACATTAGACTCTGATCACTCAAATTATTATCCCTTTTGAGAAAGTTGTATTAGAGTTGAAGGATCAATCTTTATGGAGGCCAAAGATGATACTGGGAATCATACATAAAATAACATGAAGTTCCATTGTGAAAAATTAAATTAATAGTTTTAGATTTAATAAAAGAAGCCTGAGTTATGTACAGCACGTTATATAAAATAAAATAAAAATGGTTTCCTTCCTTGAAACTAGGTTTTTGACTTGATGAGTCAATAATAGCTAATGAATGTACTTAGCTGCCAGTGTGTGCTGTATGTGCCTTTCAAAAAGGAAAGGTGATCGCTGACAAAATCTTGTGTTAGGAGCTGATGCATCAGAGAAGCACAGGCAACTGACAGGCTTATCAGAATCTCCTGTGAGAAGTAAACAGTGCTATTTCATGAGGTGAGAAGTGCACTGCTGGTGACCATCTTAAGTCTCAGTGTATCCTAGAATTTTTCTGTAGGAAAGGAGAGCTTCTTCATGATTCATTAGACACTATATGTTGTGTGGGCATGAAGAAACTACCAAACCCACTCATCATGAAGGGAATGCTACTCACCGTGTAAACTCTATAAGTTCTAAAGGAGGGTATATGTATTTTGTTGTCCTTGATTGTACTTTCAGTGATATGTGTGAATGCAGATCCTTCTGTGAAGAATTGAGTTGTTTTTCTCCTAGCCATTTAATTGCTTGTATTTCAATTTTATGTTTATAACATCTATTTCCTTACAACAAAACAGTAGTTTAATTATGACTTGAAAATAAGCTGTATATTAGATATACATAAATACTACAGAAAAATAAATTTAAATTGAATATGCTTAGAATAAACACCATGACACTATAATGAAGTTACAAATCTTGTTCTTTCTGCGTGTACATTGTGTGAAGAGGTGCATATGTGTATATTTTCATGTGTAGATGTGGAAGCTAGAGTTCATCATTGTGTGTCTTCCACTATCAGTGAGCACCATATGAATGAGAAAAATTCTTTCACTGAACCTGAAGCTCCTTGTGTGAACTAGACTGACAGGTCAGTGGTACCCCAGACATCTCTTTTCTCCTAGTGTCCAACATTTGGGGTAAGTGATGTGCTGCGCCATTTCTGAATTTCACTTGTATTGTGAGCATTTGAACTCCACTCCCCAAGGTGTGCACAAACCCTTCACTCAGTACAGCTATCCCCCAAATCAAAATTTATACCCTGATTTTAGGAAAAACTTCAGTGATAAAAAGGCTTGGATGAGGTCATCATTTCCTCAATGCTGTGCTGTGCTGAGTGAGAAGATGCTGTTATCAGAAATGAAGGAGCGACCCTATCCAGAATGCAAAAGTGCATTTGCTTAATGTACACTTCTATAAGAACGCACACTTGCACTGCGGTGTATGTGTTAAGAATTACCTCTAGTCACCTGCTTTGCTTCCAAACTCACTGAAATATTTTGTGGATCCACAACAGGTGATTGATTTGTAGTGATCTGTGAATTGTACAAAATATAATTGCAATAATTCATCTTAGTTGATGACATCACTTTGATAGCATGAACTAAAAAGTTCTAGTCCACACTTCTGACATTTTTTGATATAAAAGTGCATGACCTTTTATTGTAAATTCTGTGACAAATTGCTTTTATATTTAGGGTTTTTTTTTCCTTTTAAGCATTATACCAAACCTATAAATAAATGAGTCTCACGATATTGTAATCCTTGTGAAGTTTTGGTTGCTATTCATTTTACTCTTTCAGATTACCAGTACTTTTTATAATACTTTATATTACTACTCACTGGATTTGTTTATTCAATTTGAAAATAAATGACCTTTTCTTGTAACATATGGGGCTTGCTTGTTGGGGTTTCCATCCTGCTTGGTACCCCACAGCCAGCAAGCCCCAAAGAAAACCACACAGAGATCTCCATAAGTT
>LOEQ01005744.1:4525-16119 GCA_001685075.1 Bramus lutescens | reverse complement strand
GAATGGGCTTCCTCCTTTACAGCATTCTCCTGTTCTCATCTCCCTGCCTCTACTGCCTGTCTGGTTGACCCACCTATACTTCCTGCCTGGCCAATCAGTGTTTTATTAAAATACATGATTGACAGGATACAGACAATTCTCCTACACCATTTTTTTTAACAGATCTATTAGTGATACACAATGAACATCTTCACAATTTACTTGGGATATTTGTTTCTAAGGAGGACTTTACCAGGTAAGCTCTTTTTGTCTTCAGTTGCAATTAACTGTTTAACACTTTCAATGTTTCTATCCACTCTCCCCTGGTTTATAAAGCTTCTATTGAGAAGATATCTGTCTACTCATCTCACTAACATCCTCTCTTGTGAGACACTTAGCCATTGCTGTAGTAAAACACCATAGCACAAGGCATGACTCTGTAACACAGTTCCTGTACCTAAGGTTATAATTGATGACCTTGTGCTCAGAAAGGCATAAAATCTGGAAAAATGGAGGCCAACATGGTTCTGTTTTGACGTGTGCTCAATGGTTCTGTGTGTTCTGCCTTTAAGTGGTTCTGGAGACTGAGTATAAAAACATATTATTGAGGGGAGGGTCAAGTCCTACATGGTATGATGTAGCTATATACTGAGGTCAAGAGCATGAAGGCTGATTCAGAACAGGATTTTACTGAAGTAGGACATATTTGGGGGTTCAATGAAAAACTTTCAGTGATTGTTTCCTCTCAACTTTTAAAGAATGTGTTTTTCTACCTTGATACTGTCTGGCACTGGAAGAGATGTGGAGTGAGCAACATCTGTGTCTTCTCTTATTTTGTGATCCATCTGGGTAATATAATCTCTCACCTGGTTTCCTTAACTATTGCAAAAACTATTTTTGTGCATGGATAGTTGTGTATATTCCTGTATCTGTGAAAAGACAAGTCCTAGGAAGTCCTACTATGTTGCTAATATCTAACTTGAAGTTAAATTAACTCTCAACATTTTCAAAGTTGTCTTTTTTCTTGGATATTTTTTAGCATGGAGGTCTTAATGTGAAAAGCATCAAATAAAACTGACCATTTGGATCTTATCTAATATTGTGTCAGGAGAAGCAAATTAAGAGGAATTATATATCTTTGTGTCCTAAGTAAACTTTGCAGTTACAATAGAATCGGATGCATAATAGGATCACAAATATTTGGGAATGAAAGTAAGATACAAGAGAGAGTTGTTGGAAATAAAGTCTGTAATATTAAATTTTGAGGATGTTTGATGTATTCATAAAGTCAGGTTTCATCTTTTCTCACCATCATAAAGACAGAGCTGCAGCCCCAGGTGCTAGACAGAATTATCATCACTCTTTGCACATTCAAGCAGAGACCTGGAGCCATTTAAATGTGAGTGATGACGTGCATATATATACTTCAACGAAATTTCCTCAATGTTTTCCAAAGATCTAAGGGAAAAAATCACATCAGAGAAGAGATTGGAAAATAAGTAATGAAAATTAAAACATAAATAGAGGGTCTGAAATATGTCATGTGTTATTAGAACTTTTGAAAATAAAGGAAATACAATAAACATTCATACTCATGATGTACAGAAAATTGTAGTCACTATGAAGTGGATTTTTTTTGAGCCTGTTCTGTGACTAGCTCTTGTATACCAGGTTGGCCTCGAACTCACAGAGATCCAGCTGCCTCTGCAGGATAGATGGGCTGGAGAGATGGCTCAGCAGTTGAGAGCTTCTATTAATTTTGAGCCAAGTCTGACATGTTTTTATTCAAGCATATAAAATTTATTTTGCAAAGATCAAATATGCATTCAGCTTTTAAAGTATTACAGTATGCGATGAAGTCTTGTCTCCAGAAAGTTCAGACATTTGAGGAAATTCCTCAGTACAATATTAAATGATAGGGGTGAGCCAAAATATGTCCTCTGCTAAATTCTTGCTCTCTTTTATTGTGACTCAGTTTCTTATAGCCATCCATCCACCCACCCATCCATCCATCCATGAATCCATCAATTCATCTATCTATCATCTATGTATGTCTATATGTGTGCATGCATCTTTCTATCTGTCTGTCTGTCTGTCTGTCTGTCTGTCTATCTAACCATCCATATATCTATTATCTATCCATCCATCCATCTACTGTCTATCTACTTTTTATCACCTATCACCTATCCTTTACCTATCAATCTAATGTCTCTATCATCTACTTACTTTCTCTCTGTGTTTCTAACTTAATAAGTCAATGTTCAGTATCTCTAAAAACTGTGTGTACCTTGAACATTTTACTATTTGGCAAAATTAATTAATTGCTGTTTTGCTAATCTCTGATTTACTAGAAACATATGTTCACAATATGAGACCTGGGGAGGTTTAATTTTCTGCTTCAGGTTTTTTTTTTCAATGAAAAATATCCATTTGGATGCATTGAGAAGAAAATTTAATTTCTTAAAATATTTTGTGGAAATGATACTCTGATAAATAATTGCTAAACAGGAAATTATAATTTGATGGAGAATTTATAGGTTACCTCATTAAAACAATCATGAGTAGGAGAGATTCATATTCTGAGTCTGATAGTTTCTAAAAGCTACTGCAGAGCCAATTTCACAATGAACCATATATTGCCTACTTCTTTTGAGTACATGGAAGATTATCACTCTTCAATTTTTACTTGAAAGATAACATTCATGGAGGAAACATGACAGAGAGAATACCATTGTGAAAGACATAAGTAATAATTCTATGTAACAACAAACATTCCAACTTTCATAGCACTGTATTTGTAGTCTTAGATTCCTTTTTAAGGTAAGGTATAGGCAAACTTTTACTGTACCTGATGTCAAGTATGTTTTTTAATTGCAAACATTATGTTCATTTCCATATGCTCATAATTTCGAATGTGGTGACTAGCAGGCATTCTGCAAGATTTATTTGAGTGGTATTTCCTGTAGGCATTCATTTGGTGAGGTTTGAATGTGGTGAATGCACCTCTAATTGGTATTATTTACATAGGCACCTGGGTCCTAGTTTCAGGATTCAGTAAAGGGACAGGAAGAGTGAGGCACCTTTAACATTTTCCACAGCGGTGGGCCAAGGTTCATATCATGCAGTTTCTGCCAAGGGTTTGTCATGGTAGAAAGGCTGTCACAGTCCTTTCTAATTTTTAAAGTCTGTGGTTCTGTATCCTCACACCTTTATCTTTATATCATCTGTCATACATGTATAAGGGCTAAGAAGAGAACAACTGAGCAAAAGAACAACCCAAATTCAGTCTGGGGATCTGTTGATTTTGTTGGTTGGGTCAGGGTGTAATGAAAGAAGAAGCCTCCAAAAAACTAGGGATAATCTTTTACTCTTCAGATGTTGGCTATGTGCTTAGCCAAATAGACAGAATGAATAAAACTAGAATTAAAAGCAAAAAGATGGTCTTAAATAGATTTTTTTCATGAAAATGTTTCTGTTCTTTTAAATATAAGGCATGACCCATTTTAGACAACTATTAAAATTATTTAAAAATTGTTACTCCAGATAGCTAGCTTTCCTATAAGCGATTTGGCAATTCAGATTTACATTAGTTATTTTTCTTGGTGTTGTGACAAAAATATTTAAGCAAATGAAGCTAAGAAAGAAAGAGTTAACTTTAGTTCAGGATTTGAAGACTCAATGTGTCATGTCAAGGCAGTGTGGTATCATGAGAATGAGGTAGGTCGTCATTGTTCATCCACTATCAGGAAGCAGGGAGTGTTGAAGGTTGATACTCAGGTCATTTTTCTTTATAATGTAGCCCAGGATTCCAGCAAATGAAATGGAGCATCCACATTTAAAATGGCTCATTCTTCCTCAGGAAATTCCTCACAAGCATCCCCTGAGGATTATTTCCTTTATATCTCTAGATCTTGTCAGGTTGAACACCAATATTAACCATTTTTAGATTAAAGGCAAAATCAAAAGTAGCAATAATAATAACAAGGCTTTAACATGCCTAAGACTTCAGTGTGCCATTTGGTTCTCATTGTTTTAATTGGGCCATAACTCAAATAAAAGTAATATAACTGTTCAATAGAAGGGATATCATTTTGTTGGGAAGAAACAAAACCAGAACCAAGGTGGAATCCCAGAAAGCTCGAATTCTGACTGGTGAATGTGCATTTAAGAGTATTATAGAGGACTGGAGAGATGGCTCAGAGGTTAAGCGCACTGATTGCTCTTCCAGAGTTCCTGAGTTCAATTCCCAGCAACCATGTGGTGGCTCACAACCATCTGTAATGAATCTGGTGCCCTCTTCTGGCCTGTAGTCACACATGAAGACAGAACACTGTAAACAAAATAAATAAATAAATAAACTGTCTTTACAATTTAAAAAAAAGTAGTATAGGATCAGTAAAAGAAAACAAAGAGTAGTATAGGATCAGTATAAGAAAACAATAGTATATTATAAAATTTTGTTTTAGCTTCCAATAGCATCCTTTCCTCACAGTCATGTGATCTGTAACCCTTTGAAGTTGGACTTTTCTACACTTTAGTTCACTCTAATCCTAAAGACAGCCAAATTTATGACTGTAAAAACTTTCTTCAGTTTCTTCCTGTTCTAAAAAATAGCCATGTATTTTGTCTATTTTTATTTACCAAATAGCCCCAATATACAGTGGCATAAAACAAAACAGTCCTTGGTGCTTATGCTGAATGTTGGCTAGGTGGTTATTCTCAATGTAATATTGACTGGGTTTACTTATATGATTTATTGAGCTAAAAAATGTTAGCCCTAAATCCTTTGAAAACCCCTCACCTGTTGTTTGGCTCCTTGGTTCTGGTTGTTGACTGAAGGATCATGTTTTTATCCCTATAGCCTATTACTGTCTGCATGGTGCCTTCTTATTAAGTAGGTTATATGCTAATTTTCTCACATGAAAACAAAAGTTGATGCTAATCATATCTCTGAAGGTCTAGTCACAAATTTGGTATAATGATATTTCTGCCGTATTTTATTCGTCCTCTCAGGCCAAGGAAAATGGACAGAAGGATTTGATAGACAGATCTACAGATACTTAATAACTTTTTGGATTGTACACTGTTGCCTTTTGACATAATTGACCACACTCCAATTAGTGGAAGTGCTCAGAAAACACAAATTTAGCATCACAGAAGAATCGGTTATGTCCTATTCAGTGAAGTGACGAAAGATTAGGCATATAAACAGAATACTGATGAATAAACTTGATTCTATAGGGTCTAGATAATGATCCTAGGGAAAAGATAAAAACTTACTGCAAGAATATAAGTTTAGAAACTTCATACATGAATTTATTATAGCAAATTCACCTTGCAGATCTCAGAAATTTTGCTAAGCTATGTATATTATTAATATCAAAGTATGGATAAATGTTACAGTGTTTTCAAAAGGATCATTATACATATGTATATATAATAAACATTCTATTGTATAACATACATAGTATATCACATATATATATATATATGTTAACCATATATGTATGAATATATGTATGTATGTGAATGGCATATCCTCAATTATTTCAGAGAAGCCCAAAATTAAAAATTGAACCAGATGTAATGGTATCCTGTATGGGGGACCACAGATGTGATTGCTGTTTCACCTTGACTAAAGTTTGGAGAGTTTGAACTTCTTTTTACTATTTTAAAGTTGTTGACAACAGGTGTGGCTACAAACAAAATATCCTGACCTAAGGCATACTTACTTAGTGTTTTGACATTAAGATATCCCATAGAGATGAATCTACTCTATCCTGACCAATGGCCAGAGAATTCAAGCCTATTCCTACTCTTCATTTTAAAACAGCTTTGACATATGAAGTGGCTGCTTACAGGATACTCAGTCTAGGGTATATTTGCTGCATATCCTGTCCAAACATCAGAATGCATAGCTCAGGAAATATTGCCTTGATGTCTCAAGTATTGAAACATGTAACTGTTCTGGTTGTCCTTTGTGCAATGTTAATCTTTTGCCTCCTTTCCCCTCTTTGTATTGGGGTATATAAGCACATGGAAAACAAATGTGGGCATATTCAGTATTTAGTATTCACTGAGTTGCCCTCCTGGTACTATCCAATATCTCTGTGCTTCTTTCATATCTCTGTTCCTCCTACCTCACATTTCTAATCCACACACCTATACCCTAGAAGATATGAACCATTCATGGCTGGACAATGACAAACATTACCCCAATGTGATGCTTATGACAGATGGTGCCAAGACTTGTGGCCAGTGGTACAAGGGGGCATGTGCTGGACAACACAGATAACTAGGATACTACAGGTATAAAATTAAAAGATGAGCACTTGAATAGATATCAATAATTAATATGGAATGGTGGTGATAAAATATCAGGGGTAAAAATGTAAGTATTTGTAGACATGAGGCAAAGAAATATTATTCAACTGTATGCATGCTTACTTGGGTGAACTTTGATAGCCAAAGGAGCAGGGGTCAAACAGAGACAAAAGCAGAGCATTTTAGAGTTTGTAGACCGTGTGAATTTTATGCTCCCACCCCTATACTGGCTGCATAGCTGCTGCGGACTCCAGACAGCTCTGGGACTTGACAATGTCAAGGTATGGCCTCACCTATGCCACAATTGCTAACGCTGCTGAGCAGAAGAGAGAGTGGGGCACATGGCCCAGAAATGACCTGGTTTGTCACTGAGATTGTGGCCATCCACACACATGTGCTGTATGTAACCAGGTGAGTCTGGCCTGAGCCGCGCCATGCAGCCAAGAAAAGCATGAGACAGAAAACTCTGGCTTGTCCTGCCATGGCCAGCACCCAGAACTAGNAACTAGTCGGCAAGTAACGGCTAGAGGATCCACGGTCAGTGAGCTGAGGAGCCTGTACGGATAGATCGAGAACTTTTAAAAGAGACGAGGATTTAGGAATTCTCCTAATTTGGTGATTACAAGATTTAAGATAGGAAAGCAGGGTTAATGAAAATGGTGTGGGTTTGTCTGCCTACGTTCTCAGCCAGCAAAACCTGTGGACTATCGCGGAGCTGCTGCTATGGCCAGCGCCTGGAACCTGAGCTGCAACTAAATTTGCCAACTGGTCTGGACTAAGATGGGACTGCTGAGCACGGCCTGTGCCCAGACACAACTGACAATGAGGGAACAGTGCCTCTACATCCCAGGTCCCTGGAGGGATGGCTTTGTTGCAGAGAACACAGCTAGCTGCCCTAGCCTAGCAGACAGCTCTGGGCAACAGCAGAGCTCTACCAGGCCCAAACAAGTGCCTATGAAAATGTAAATGAGCAAGCTGCAATCTGTCAACTAGTGAAACTTGCAGTTTGGATTTTTAAAAAAAGCTTACAAACTTTAAATCAAATATCCAATGGCTATGGTTCTGTTTATTGATGTTTACAGGGGATCTTGAGCCCCTCTGTGAGATTAAAACACAACTTTAAAAAATGGGGAAGTTATACCCTTGGTTTATAATGGAAAGGACCTGGTCTTGCTTTAATATGGCGTCACGAGAATATCTCCACTTTTATTTTTTTCACTGGAATATGACTGCCGGCCAAATAGAAGAATCCGAGCCCTGATGACTTTGCAGCCACTGCTGTCCCCACAGAAGAGCTGGAATGAGGCTCCTGAATCTGTCTTCCTGACTTTCTTATGCTCTCATGCTGCAGTCTGAGAAAAGAAGGAAGACCTTGGTGATCTCCAGCTTCTCAGTGGACCTACTGCACAAACTTCTAGACCTTAATGAGTCCTATTTACTTTGGAAGTGGCCCAAGAACGCAGACTGAATGTTTGTCAGTTTATCCATACTATATCTCTGGACACAGAACTCATCGTACCACTATGGTATTTAATCTGCTGTTGAAATAAAGACCTGAGAACTGAGACCTCAGAAGATTTCCCCTATAGGGGAAAATAGATTCATTGCAAAGGAAGCATCTCTTCAGAAATGAGGAGGAATGGCATAAAACTTTTTGCTGCTTCTCAGATTCTGGGACAGTTTGAACTTATCTTTGAAAGTTAAGAGCAGCGGAACGACCACACTGCAGGGGATAAAAAAGACTCATAGCTTACCCATCACAGAAACCTCTTCTTCTCTTTTGATGAGAATGGATTTAAGAGAATTGTGATTTGAGAAATTATGTATTTATTGTTAATTTCCATACTAGAATTTTGGTATTGACCTATTAATTTTGTAACTGCATTAGTCCACTATGAAGGTGTTACTGATGAGAAAAAGGTTAGAACTTGTCTGAGAAAAATTGGATATGATGTCTTTAGATTTGATAAGTTTAATAAGACAAACTTTGATTTATTGAAGCTAAAATCTTAAATAGATCCTTGACCAATTTAAAAAGGCAATCCAACCTCTGGCCTTGCCCCACTCCTTTATTAAGAGATATTACAACCTTAGGAGCTTATACATCACACAGCATTATCGACTTGCACGTAATTATCTAGTTGTTAATGAACTGTCTTGGCAGAAAACTGGCTCAAAGATGAACGATGCCTAGAGATGCATTCTCCCTTAACTCTTTATTTACAGAGACTAATAGTCAATGATGGGTAAGATCTTTTTCCCTCCAGGCAATCTAAGACAGGATGCATATGACAGAATGTATGTACAGATGACAGATAAGTCTAGAAAATGGGAAAAAGAGACTCAAGCCGAACACAGTCATCTCTCCTGTAGTGGACGCACAGGCTTTATTAAATAAAATAAAAAGGGGGGAATATGTGTGGACCCACAGATGTGAGTATTGTTCCACTTTGACTAAAGGTCAGAGAATTTGAGCTTTTTATTCTTTCAAAGTTGTTGACAATAGGTTTGGCTACAAACAAGCTATCCTGACCTTCACTGTGGTTACTTAGTATTTTGACATTAAGATGGTCTATAGCGGTGGATCTACTCCATTCTGACCAAAGGTCAGATAATTCAAGTCTATTCCTCTTCCTTCATTGTAAAATAGGTTTGACATATGGAGTGGCTACTTACAGGATACTCAGTCTAGGGTATATTTGCTGCATATCCTGCCCAAACATCAGAATGCATAGCTCAGGAAATATTGCCTTGATGTCTCAAGTATTGAAGCAAGTAACTGTTCTGGTTGTCCTTTGTGTCATGTTAAAGCAGTCGTTTACCTTCTTCTCCCTTTTTGTACTTGAATATATAAGCATATTGAAAATAAACACAGGCAGATTCAGTATTCAGTATTCACTGAGTTGCTCTCTGGTTTTATCCTATGCCTCTGATTTCTTTTGTATCTCTGTCTATTCTGCAAACATTTCAAATCTACACACCTCTACCCTGCAACGTGTGAACCCATCATGGCCAGACCATGACAGATGTCACCCCAATGGGTGGCTTATGACAGTCCTGCAAGAAATGCCCATGCATAGAATTGGAACACTGACTCTATTTCCACATTGCTAGTGTAAGTGACCATTTCTCAAGAGACACAGACACATGACATGGACATAGCAAAGCTAACCCAGATCTAATCACAATACAAAGTAATGCCCAATATTTTAATATTATAAATGCTGTTGTTTGGTTCCCAAGTAATCTTAAGATCTTACTCCTATGATTTCTTTTCCTGTTGGGTTAATGAAATATTCTGACAAAAGCTATTTAAATGGAGACAGGATTTATTCTATCTTACAGTTCAAGGGTACTCTATATCCCGATCTAGATAAGGTATCAGGATTTAAAGCAGGTGGTCATTTTACATCCTTAACCAGGAGTCAGTAAAAGGGGATGAATGTGAATGCTTAGCTCACTTTCTCCAACACCTGGAAGTAGAACAGAGGATAATGCAGAGGTAACATGGGAAACCTGCTGGGACAAACCTCAGAAGTCTTCGTTTTCTAAACCCTGCACTTACACTTTGGCAGAAACTCTTCCTGAAATTTACTTATTTGATGCTGAATGATATGAAAATTCTGTAAGATAGAAAACTATTTGGCTATTACAAATGATGCTGCTGTGAACATTGCTGAGCAACTATCCTTGTGATATGATCAAGAATCTTTTGGGAATACGCCTAAGAGAGGTATCTTTGGGTCTTGAGGTAGACAGCCATAACCTGGAAACAACACAGACGCCCTCCAGCTGAAGAATACACAAAAATAAATATGGTACATTTATATAATGGAGTATTACTCAGCTGTCAAAAACAATGACATCATGAAGTTTGCAGGCAAATGGATGGAGCTAGATAAAACCATCCTGAGTGAGGTAGCTCAGACTCAGAAAGACAAATACAGTCTGTACTTGTTGCGGGAGCTCCTTCCGCTCCTNTCTCCAGTACCGGGCGGCTGAGCTGGCATGGCCTTAGTGGGAGTACTCTGAATGTGAGCTGGGGTAGCGGTCCCTCGGGATGGTTGTGGGGAAGCAGGTGCTGGGGCTGCCGGCGGCGAAGGGGGGTTCAGATCAGCAAGCACCGGGTTTGGGCCTATAGCCTGGGTAATGACTTCAGTTTGAAGCAAAATGCGGAAAGTTAAGCCATTATCCGTCCCTGACATATAAAATCTAAGGCCCCATGTTCTGCCTTTACCCCATTCTGAATATTTTTTCCCTTTTTCTGTAAAGGTAATATTAATTCTATCCATCCCCTTTTTTCCCCTGGTTATTTTAATTAAGTCCCATGATGATGAAGGGTTCCAATATGCCTCCCCTGTGGTTTCACATCCCCATGCTTTGCAATAAAAATTATCCCATCCTCTACATTTGTGGGCCAGGGCTCGGTTTAGGCCACCTCGTGGATATGCATAAAAATCAAGTTGAATAAGCTTAGGCAGAGCAGGTCTAGAGCTACATCCTGGTACATCAGCTATGTATTGACCAGTAGAGATTACTTGGGTATGCAAGCTCCTTTTCTTTTTCATAGAATGAGATTGTTCCTCATTATCTAAGGTAGGTCTNTACATCCTGGTACATCAGCTATGTATTGACCAGTAGAGATTACTTGGGTATGCAAGCTCCTTTTCTTTTTCATAGAATGAGATTGTTCCTCATTATCTAAGGTAGGTCTCTTGTCCCAAGAATATCCCAATGTTCTAGTCCTGCAATGAGGTCACATAAGGATTGGGTCAGGGGTGGCCACCAAGTAAGGGGGCATGTGTGCTGGTGACAGACCAAACTATGTCTCCTGTTTGAGACATTACCTGCCAGCCAGGTTAATTTCATGGGAGTATGGGGACTTCCCTGGACATAATTCTTTAAGGGGAGTATCAGTAGGATAATTAATCTCTGATAAGTCTTATCTTTAGGGGATTTTGGGAGCACTGGACCTTCCATGTCTCTTTTTGGCCGGTTTCTCGAGGCTCTGGGCTGGCCGCTTTCACGTGGGAGGCATGGATCCAAGCGGTGATTCCATCTACTTTAAGCGCTGTCGGGGTGGTCAGGAGCACAGTGTATGATCCCCTCCAGTGTGGTTCTTGGGTCTTAGTCTGATGTCTGCGGACTCAGACGCAATCCCCAATCTGGAACGGGTGAAGAGCAACTGGGTGTCTTAAGTTGTCTCGGTAGGCCGCGGCTAGGGGCTTCCAGATTTCTCGCTGCACAATCTTCAGAGCCTGCAAGTGGGCTTGTAGAGAAGGGGTATTAGC
>LOEQ01005743.1:58569-68940 GCA_001685075.1 Bramus lutescens | reverse complement strand
AAGGAAAGAAGGAAGGAAGAAGAAATCTAGATGAATAGTGGCATTTATCTCTAGGTTTCCTGAAGTCACAAAAACTTTTTCCACCATGGTTGATTTCACCCGGAAGTTCAGAGCCAATAGCAACCCTTTCCTGCTTGCTTCAGTGACTACTTATTTCACATTGCTGCAACCAGAAAGGGGACAAATGCACTACTCGATCCTAAATCCTGCATGGTATTTATGTAAAACTTGACTTTTATACTTGAAAGGTGAGAGGCAGTACCAGGTCCAGTAGTTCTGAGAAACTGTGAGTTATGGGTAAGAGCCAGTGTGTGAAAAGTTCCCCGTGGACATCATTGCAGACATTGACAAATGCAACATTTTATCCAGGCTAAAATGAAAGAAAGCTACAGTGTAAAGCTTTTAGAAACAAAATCTTAAGGAAAACATCTTTTCAATCTGAAAGTTGCAAATAAAGTAAATAATTACAAAGAAAAAAATAATGTTTTTTTAAATATGTAAAACTTATTAAATGTTTTTGTTTTCAGGACAGGGTTTCTCTGTCTAACCCTGGCTGTACTGAAACTCAGAGATCCATGTGCATCTCTCTTCCTACTGCTGGGATTAAAGGCATGTGCTACCATAGTCCTCCTTTTTTTTTTCAAGTTTCTTTTCGTTTACAGTTCAGAAGGATAAGGGCCTATGGTGAATTAGAGGCAGCAGGGATGGAGGCTGGAACAGAAGCTATGGGCTTACACCTTCATCCACAAACACAAAGCAGAGTGAACTTGAAAAGACATGCATGAGTCTTTAAATTCTTCTGTTTTGAGACAGGCTTTCTATGTGTATGTAGCCCTGGCTGGCTGTCCTGAAACTCACTCTATAGACCAGGCTGAAACTCAACTCACAAAGATCTGCCTGCCTCTTCATTAAATGCTTTAAAAATGAGTAAGCAAGCTACAGAGTGAAGTTAAACATCACACACAAACACACACACACACACTATACAAAGGATTTGCCTCCAGGATACATACATAATTCTTAAACTCCTTTAAAGAGGTAGTACAGAAAAGATTAAAGGGGAAAAGAATACATTGAAAGGGTGACATATAACTCATCAAAACCATACAAAAAGCCTCACCATCACTAGCCACCAGGCAAATAAATACACATGAAAGCTCCAGGGAACTAACTAGCACCAAACACCTACCAGAATGGCTAAAATTGAAGGATGAATATCATCAAATATTGAAAGACACATAACATTGAACACTTTCACGCTGCTGGCAGGAATCTAAAATATCTTCACAGTTTCTCAAAAAGATGCAAAAATATGCATTCATTGACCACGGAGCTTCATGACTAAGCATTTATGTGCAAGAGACCAAACTATCCATTCTTTAAATATCTCACCTAAGAATTTTCTCTTTAGCTGCAATTTTAATGACTTCTATTAAGAAACAATCTGCATTTCAGCATTTAGAGAATGAAAAGTAAATTTTGAGACAACAATGGAATTTTATTCAGACATAAAAATCAGTGAGCAATAAGTGTAATGGCCACATATGTTAACTTCACACATCATGTGCTTCATGAAGTGACTCAAATGTTGTTGAGTGCTTAGCACGGGGCTGCATTTCTTCTAACCATGGAAAAAGAAGTCATATAGAACACTAAAGGAGCAGAGTGTTTGCCTTTGAGTTTGGGGAGGGTTTATGGATTTTAGTTATTATGGATTTATATCAATTAAGGTATAAGTGACATGTATTTACTAGCAGTAATGTAAATTTACTAGCAGTCTTAATGTTTACTTCAGATCTGGGTATGTAACATTATATAAATGTTTTCAGCAAACAATTTTTGAAGATTATTGAGTAGAGAAGTCAAATATGGTAGCAGTGGATTGTGTGTTTTGTCATACTCTTTGTAACTGTCTTAAAGGTGAGTTATTGTACAGTCCAGGAGACTTTTCCATCAATGCTTCAAAGGAGAAACGAGGATTAAGGAAAGACATAGGGGAGAAACAGGAGAGTTGGGAGGGCATCCAGCGAGTACTGTAATGAGCCCCAAGTTTATTACTCAAAGTTCTTATCTACCCCAATCTAAAGTGGGAAGGCAAAGGGCTTCCTTACCAAGATATAAAGAATAAACAAACATAATTAACCTCCTTAATACCCAAAATATCAAGTAACCATATACTAAACCAAGCATCCTGTTGACTGGCCTTTGAAGAGTAAGACATCTAGTAGCCACACCTTTGGTCAATAATGTTGTTGTCCAGGCAAAACATCCAGTAGCTACACCTCAGGTCAGACATTCTGTTGTATAAACTTGAAGGAACAAGAATAGGTCTGAACTTTCTGACCTTTAGTCAAGATGGAACAGATCCACTTTTGTGGGCCTCCACAAGCTCTATGTACTTATCCTTGGTCAGGAGTAGTCTTTAAAATAATGTAACCTTAAGAAAAGTTAATCATTAATGATCTTAGTCCACTTCCTGCTATTGTTATAGAACAGGTGAGACTGGACAATCTTAAGGAGGCCTACTTAGTTCCACATTCTACATTTCTACTTCATGAAGCCTTCCCATCATTTAAAGTAATAGCAAAACTAATAGCGCACATGTGAATGCAGATTCAAGGAAAGGAAGGCAAGCTTCTCAATTCAATTAGGTGAGTCACCCCCCNCAAAAAAAGTATCATCCCTTTATAAAAACTCTGCTTCAGAAGCCTAGACTTCATAGAGGAAGCATTGCCTTGCCAGGTTGACAACTACATTTCAACATGACTTGTGTGGCAGGAGGAAACCACCCTCCAACTGTTGTAAGGGAGCCACTTGTTTGTTTCCTGGCCACCCAGACTCCAGAAATAATCACACAGAAACTATATCATTGCCAATACTGTTTGGCCAATAGCTTAAGCATATTTCTGGCTAACTCTTACATCTTANCTTGTTTGTTTCCTGGCCACCCAGACTCCAGAAATAATCACACAGAAACTATATCATTGCCAATACTGTTTGGCCAATAGCTTAAGCATATTTCTGGCTAACTCTTACATCTTAATTTAACACATCTCCTTTAATCTGTGCATCGCCATGAGGCTTGTGGCCTATCAGCAATGTTTCAGCATGTCTGTCTCTGGCAGCGGCTCCGTGGCTTCTCCCTACTCCTCCTTCCTTTTCCCAGCATTCAGTTCAGTTTCCCCTGTGTGGGCCCAAGACAGTTTCTTCATTAACCAATGGTATTCACAGCATACAGAAGGGAATCCCACATCAACTAACCAAACCGTTAAATTTGTATCCACATAGCTGGGTGTGCTGTGGTTCTTGCTTGACTTCTGATGACAGCCTCTCACAGCACCAAAACATGTCATAAAACAAGAGTAAACAGAATGGTGATCCACATCACTGCCTTTGCCACTGGCCTAACTCTAGTGAGGTGTCTTCAGCTTTAAAGCAGTTCAGAAATCCAATGATGGAGATTTAGCTTTGAATAGGCAGGTTCATTACATTCTCCACTCAAGATCTCTTCTCGCTTCCCTCTGTCCCTGAGACTGTCTTGTTATTGCTGTGGGTTTCCTAGATCTGGTTTTCTTAGGTTTGTGATAGGAACTCATTCAGTCATATAACCAATATTGATGAGTATCTCCTGTTATACAACAGGACATGTTTAAGACCCTGCTGATAGAAGCTCTAGCTGGGAAATCCTTGATTGTGTACACACATAAACACAGGAGGCACACAGACACATACACAGACAGATACACACACATTAAGAAGTTTAAGTGGGCAAGTAAAGTATCATAAGGATCTTTGTTGATATAGTGAAGGGCAGCACTACAGAATATTGTATTAGAGAGCCTCAGAATTATTTTTGTTTTGTTTTGTTGTTAGAAAAGGTTTCTCTGTGTAACAGCCTGACTGCCCTTTAATTCATTTTGTAGGCCAATCTGGCCTCGAATTCACAGAGATCTGCCTACCTCGACCTCCCAAGTACTGGGATTAAAAGTGTGCATCACCACGACCCGGTTGTAGCACAAATAATAAAAACCCAGAGACAAAAATTGGGGTTCAACCTGGAAATCAGAAATGCAAAAGCAACCAAGCCACCAGAAAAGTCTTAATTCTACCATCATTGGGCAATTGTGGACTAAGACTCTCTCCTCTCATTTTATATTACCTCTAGTTCTGGGATTAAAGGCGTAAGACACCCTAGTCCTAGAATTAAAGATGTAGGTCACCACCACCTGGATTTTTTCTGTATTGATCTTGTGTAACCCAGGGTGGCCTTGAATTCGCAGAGATCCACCTGCCTCTGTTTCCCAAATCCTGAGATTAATGATGTGTGTCACCATTATCTAACCACTAGTGGCTTTAGCTCTGCCTCTGGTCTTCAGGCAAGATTTATTTATTAAAATACAAATAATATACCACTATACCTGCCTTTGGAGTTCTCTTCTACAAGCATTAAATTAAGAACTAAAATTGAGCTCTTGGGGTGATAAAATGGTTTCCCAAGTAAAGGCCCTTACTGCGATGTCTAGGGATGCAAGTTCGATCATTGGGATTCACACACTAGTAGGAGAGAACTAACTCCCCATTAGGTATCTTCTGATCCCTCTCATACACATGCCATATCACACAGATGTGAACATACACACAACAGACACAAAAGCAAGTGTTCAGCTGTGTTCTATTCCTGACACTGTCCTAGACATAGCCCAACTGACATTGACTTGATTTTCTTGCTTTCCTCCAAGATTTTATAAAACTGGTATCAAGTTCATAAAGACTCTCTGAGAAAAGTTGCAAAACTGTGTTGTGTGAAGCCTGCAGTGACAGAAAGGCTATGTGAATGTGCTCAGAGATGAAAGCCGGGCTCGTGAGGTTGTTGAGGCTGTCGGCAGCTGAGTAGAAGAGGGACCTTGTGAGATGATCTCCCCCTCTTTACAAAGCTTTGCTTTCCACTGAAGGGAAAAAGCAGTGGACTGCTGACTCCACAGCATGCTGCCTGCCTGACCCTGGTAATTCAATCTCACGGTTGACCTTTGAGTTCCCTGTTGACTCTCACTCCATCTTCTCAGGGCCAGCCAGACTTCTCCTTGGCTGCCTATGCCCTCAGTCATAACTCAGTTTCCAGGGCCTCAGAGTTCCCTCTTGCTGAGCTTTTCTGAGCATGTATTGGTGACATGTTTGCATGTAACCCTTGGCTCCCGGCTACATCTTTTTCCGTCTATTCTTTGAACCAGAAGCAAGTCTTAGCCACTATCATCATTCCTATTTTGTCAGTTAGAGGCTGTGACAAAGTTTCCCACCTCAGGCTAGTCTCAGCCCTCCCTTTATCGAGCCCCATCCTCACAGCAGCTGGATCGGCGGCACAGTTACTTTCCATTAGACTTTCAGATGTGTTCAGCACTTAATATATTTTTCTTGTCTCGCTCCCAATATCCCTGCAAGGTGAACAGTCTTAGCTTCTATTTCCCAATGAGAAATGTGAGCATTAAGGAGATTTGCTCACTTGCCCAAAGTTATACAACGAGAACAAAGTACAAATATATAAACTCCAGTCTGTTTAGTTCACGAGAAAAAGAACAACATACAATGCTAATTATTTTGCTCCTAGTTATACAGAAAGGAAAGCCATAACTCTGGCTTTGAGCACCAAGTAGAATAAAGAGTGCCCCCCAGAAAGCACTGCTGTTCAATACAGGAAACCAATTTCTTACCCTCCTTTTCCTGGCTAGCATTTTAGCTCTTTCCATTCTATGTGCTTATAGATTAACACTGTAAATGCACTCATTTCAAATGGCTTGCAGCATCTCTCCCTCTCCTTCTCAGCAACATAAATCGGCCCCCTAACACAACAGTCTCTCCAAATAAGCTACTCAACCTTCAAATGAAAGTTTTAATTCTAAATTGGACTAGTCATAGATTTTGGTGACACATTTTCCTGGTAGTTTTTCAAATTCTTTCAGTAAGGCTTGCCAAATTAAGTGGCTGCAAGGTGGAAGGAAGTATATATAATTTTAGCGTAAAGAGGACACCTTTCATTTATTTATTTTTTACCTTGGATACTATTTTCTTAAATAGTTATGTAGATCCAAAACAGTGTAAATTAGGAAAGAGATTCTGTGTAGGAGGCATACTGTCAACTACTTTAAATGAAAGGTAAAGTGAAAACATAGATTCTTGGTCTCTGTAAAGTTTGCATCAGCTCCGGGGAATTGAACACATCACTCATCTGGCTCTAGAAACATCATAAACTTTAGCATACTCTCTTAAATCCGCCTCTACTTTGTTGAATAGAAAATTCTATCAGAAAATTTTCCAATTAAAGATTACCATGTATGTGACCTTGACTTTTATATTTTTAGCAAACTAGTCCTCAAACTATTTCCCAGATATGAAGTATTGGCACGTGATAAAAATTACAACAGAGCAGAATTGCATGTGGTACCACTAAACGCAGTACCACAGTAGCATTTCCCCATGCGAGGCAGAGGGAGTGCTGCTCAGAGGAGAAACTGTGGGTTCTAGTTTCAGAATAGGAACTGGGAAATGTTGAATGATGTGCGGGGTAGGTGGGTTTGATGAGCTACTGTGATTTATATTGCATTCCACTTTGAAGTCTCTCTGTGCAGAAAACAATGATGCCTCATGGAAGTCTTTTGTTTAGTGACATCTTTTCTGGAACACCTATCCGTTAACATTTAATTAATGTGTCCTTTTGATATTTTAAAGATCATCTAAAGAGGGTTTTGTGTGTGGGTAGATAGGAGTTTAAACCAAAAATGGACAAATAAACAAGAGAGTCATTTTCATCAAATCACCAAGAGACACAACCGTGGACAAACACAAACTTACCAGTAGTCAGTAACTCTCTGTTCCCATTCTCAGTGCTGAGCATTCCACCCTTAATATATCTGTAAACACATTGTCATAAAATCAAGCTTCTTGATGCTTCATCACTTGGAAATTGCGAAGGGACCTGGATCCAGGAAATGTAATTTCCCTGTTGCTTACCTTGTGAAAAACCCTATTTTTAATATCAACTGTATATGAAATAGAAGGATGGTGACAGTCTTGTCTCTAATGTAATGAGATCTGTGTTTCTTTTACTGAGTTTTGCTAACAGAAAAAAATGCAGAGAATTCTGAGGAGCAGAGCAAAGCTTACGGGGTCTGCTGATGATTGTTAGAGTAGATAATGAACCATCCAATGTCATAGAGATTTCGGAAACACTGACCAGCATGCAATATATGTCCCCTACGTAGATAGTTAGGCCAAAAAGATCCTAGTATACATTGATTCTTGTTCCAAAATTCAGTGTGACTCATTTAGATATCTGTATTGAGTGTTCCGTATGTAGCTATGCAAGACAGCAAGTAGGAGGCATAAAAGCTGGTCTTTTCTCTAGTGGTGCCTGACAGTCTGTAGTGTTGAAGCATGTCAAATTTCAGATGGAAATTTTGTCATTCAAATCAAAATCAATTTTGCAATGTAGCTTTTTATTAAGCTATTTCTTTATTTGTGTATAGGTGGTGTGCGTGTGCATGTGTCCATTTGGAAGCCTAATGATGATTCACTTTCTCTCCAGTTTATATTTTGAGGCAGGTGCTCTCACTTGAACCCACAGCTTATCTATAGTCTAACTGGTTAATTTGGTCAAGAGATGCCATGTCTTCTGCTTCATTCTGAGATTTTAGGAAGGCTAGCAAACTTACTTGGCATGTATGTAGGTGCTGGAATTTCAAACTCTGACCCTCAAGCTGCTTGCAGATACTTTCCAAGCTGAGTCATCTCCCCAGGTCCTAGCACTTTCTCTTTAAAGGCTGTTGAGTGTCTAATGAATTACATGATTCATCTTATGACACTGTAAACTATGGTTGGCCAAAATGTTAGAAATAATCCACCTAAGAGTTTTCTTGATCATGCAACAAGAGCCAGAGATCATTTCAAGTGAATCAAAGACAATATCAATCTCTTCAATAGCTTTTTGTATTTTCACCCTGCCATATACTTGATTTAGAAAATATTTCAAAGGTTTTTTTTCAAAGCTTATATCCACAAATGTGAAAAACCATTGATTTAGCAAAACTATCTGTACTTTGCTTAGACTGGAACATTCCTTAAAACTGCCTTTAAGAAATATTTGAAAAAATATTTAATGTTAATAAACTTAATTTGGGAAGTTGCTTTTTTTCTGTTGCTGGATTTTGGCTTTAATGGATTTCAAATTGAAAATCCATTTGTCCTGTGTGAAAAAGTCAAATAAATTATTTTATAGATGCTTATTATCTGGTCCCTCCTGGCTGAACTGGGGCTTCATTTCCATTCTTTGAAATGACAGAGGTTTATATGAACCTTTGCCCCATTCTTCTACTCAAGCCTCTTTTTATTCCAGGGCCTTCCATTTCAGGTATTACCAGGGCTGGCCTGGTAGTCAGTTCTTCTTGGGGATTAAAACCAGACTTCTGACCTCAGGACAGATATTTTGCTCCCCCACTTGCTGAATGTTCCCCAGGTCTCCCTTCACTTCCCACAGGAAGCTTTGCTGAAATCCCTAGGACATAGCTACAAACTTCTCACAGTCCTGATATGCATGACCTCCTGAGACACAAGATCAGGTTTACAGAGTCCCAGGAAAAATCCTTCAAACCAGGCTCCAGGGATACTATTGACCAAATTGAAAATTGACAGTTCTTTTGAAGAATTGCTAGACAGATCTGTAAAGCAAGACAGATGTCATGGGGAAAGGGGGCTAACATGATTCACATGAAAGTCTGGGTCTTCTGACACTCAGCAATACCCAATGATGAAGAGTAACAAAACCTAAGCTTCTATGGTACTCAGGTTAAAAAGCATAGAGTGATTTTAGCTGTGTGCTTTCAAGATCTATGGATAATTCAAATTCTATGGAAGGAAGGGGTGAACTCACAGGGGTATCATCATATTTCCAAACCACTTTCTTGTAGAAATGAGGCAAGCTCTCTATGAGTTCAGACTACTTTTATTCCTTCATATGTGTCTGCTACCTTGAACACTGTCTGGCAGACAGATTGTTGCTCAGTAAATGTTAGCCGTTTGAATCCATCATAAACAGGTTGACTTTATTGATTACTATAGAGCTAGCTGTCTCTGTCTGGTGTCCCTCCTCTATTTGTTTTATCATGTGAACTTGATGAAATTATTAAGACAAACTTGATTAACAATGACTGAGGCTCCAAGCGGCTCAAAGGTAGATGATATACCCAGTCTAGGTTGATTATCAAATCTTCTCATGCTTGTCCCATCTCACCACTCAAGTGACATCCTACTAAATCTGGGCTACTAAGTCTCTTACTTGGGAGTTGAGGCATTAGTAGAAGAAGAGAGTTAAAAAAGGAAACTTCTTAAAAGCCCAAATATGAATCAAGAAAGCATTTATAGTTGTATTTGCCACCTTGGCAAGGTATAGAAAAAGACTCTGATGTGTTCTTAGATTCAATTTGCCAGTGTTTTATTTAGTACTCTTGCATCAATGTTCATGAGTGAGATTGGTCTGTAAATCTCTTTCTTAATAATGCCTTTATGTGGTTTGGGTATCAGGGTAATTGTAGCCTCATAAAAAGAGTTTGGCAATGTTCCTTCTGTTTCTATTGTGTGGAACAATTTTAGGAGTATTGGCATTTTCTTCTTTGAAAATCTTATAGAATTCTGAGCTGAAACCATCTAGTCCTGGGCTTATTTTGGTTGTGAGACTTTTGCTGACTGTTTCTATTTCTTCACCAGTTATAGGTCTATTTAATTTGCTTATCTGGTCTTTATCTCAGAGATGTAGGTATGGTTCAACATACAAAAATCTGTCAACATAATCAAACTTAAAAATAAAAACCACATGATCATCTCATTAGATGCTGAAAAAGCTTTCAACAAAATACAACATTTCTTTATGATAAAGGTCTTGGAGAGAGCAGGGACAAAAGGAACATACCTAAACATAATAAAGGCAATACAGAGCAAGCCAACAGTCAACATCAAACTAAATGGAGAGAAACTCCCAGCAATCCCACTGAAATCAGGAACAAGACAAGGTTGTTCACTCCCTCCATATTTATTCAATGTACTTCTTGAGGTCCTAGTTAGAGTAATAAGACACCAAAAGGGGATCAAGGGGATACAAATAAGAAAAGAAGAAGTCAAACTCTCACTATTTGCTGATGATATATTAATTTACATAAGCGACCCCCAAAATTCTACCAAGGAACTTCTACAAGTCATAAACACTTTCAGTAATATAGCAGGATACAAGATTAACTCAAAAAATTAGTAGTCCTCCTGTACAAAGATAATAAATGGGCTGAGAAAGAAATCAGAGAAACATCACCCTTCACAATAGCCACAAATAGCATA
>LOEQ01005743.1:35772-50166 GCA_001685075.1 Bramus lutescens | reverse complement strand
AAGGAAGGAAGGAAGGAAGGAAGGAAGGAAAGGCTGCTTGTTTGTATGATATAATATGGAGTCTTTACTTTTCCAACTACTTTAGTATAGAGATAAAGGCTATCGAGAAAGATATTTTAAATGATATTTTATACATTTTAAACTTGTCATTTTGATAAGGCATCATATGATGCAAAGACCAATGGCAGGAAATTTTTTCATCCAGTCTTTAAGTTCCAAGAATTGGACAGATTCTTGTTAGTGCTAAGTAATATGAAGAGGTTCATTACTAGTTATTAGCAGGTCATTTGTTAGATATGTTATTGTGTGAACATTCCTGTGTGTGGGAATGTATGTGTGTGTGTGTGTATTTATCACTATGTGTGTGTATACACACAAGTATAGTATACCCAGGCACATTGTGGAGGTAAGAAGAAAATCAGGTGTGTTGGCGGTCACTTTTCTCTTTATTTGAGGCAAAATCCCTAGTCTGCCCCATTCTGTGCCTGGCTAGTCTGCCCACCTCCATACTTCTGAGCATTTTGCTGCTTTACCTCACATCTTTACATGGGAGTGCTAAGATTACAGATGCCCACTACTGAATCTGAGCTTTACATAGCTTATGGGTGTTTGAACTTAATTCTTCACACTTGCATGACCAACACATTACCCACCGAGTCGTCTTTCCACTGATCAGAACAAATAGATAGATAGATAGATAGATAGATAGATAGATAGATAGATAGATAGAGAGTAATTCACCTTATTTATTCTTTGAGAATTTCACACATGTATATGACAAGGGCATAATCATTTCTTATTTAGCTATTATTGTTGCACACACTATTTATTTTATGAATCAATGCAGCCTACAGAGCCCATTTATTGTTGCAACTATGTATACATGTGTTTAGGGCTGACCACTTGGGATCTGTAGCCTAACAGGGTGCTCATCCCTGGAGAAGACTGATTCTCCCTTTTTCAGCTCCCCATAATTGCCTATAGTTTTCCCCATCTAGGCCTGGGGATTTTTGTGAGATACATCCAAAAGGATATGTGTGATATCTTCAGCAATGGGGTATAGTGATATTTTATTTGTGTTTTAATAAATAAAGCTTTCCTAAAGATCAGAAAGGCAAATCCAAGCTTCTAGAGGTCAGGCAGTGGTGGCACATATCTTGAATCCCAGGCTTCTGGAAACAGGGGTAGATGGATCTCGGTTAGCTCTAGGTCATCTTTGGCTACACAAAATCAATGCAGAAACAAATCCAGATGGTGGTGGCTCACACTTTAAATCCCAGTACTAGGTAGTCATAACCTTTAATCACAGCCCTAGAGGGAATATGAAATAGAAGGAGAGAGAAGCTTAGACTGCTTAGTTTGGTTGGTTGAGAGTTGCCCAGCCTTGGTAGAGGTAAGACTTCTCTAGTGGCTTGACTGTTTTGCTTTTTGATTTTTGGGTTGAACCCCAATATCTGACTCTGGGTTTTTATCACTTACAGTACAATGAGGCTACCACATTGGTGGCAACTGAGAGCAATAGTGATAGTCTGGGAAGACTCAGGAACTTCACGGGCTAATTACTCGTAGGGAAGATTCCCTGCCAGGCATTGAGAATTTTGTCTAATTACTTATGTATTCTGGGTAAGCACTGTCTACCCATTTAGGGTACTTACATTCAAACTCATTTTTAAAACATATTTTATAATTTGATTTTAATCTAATGAATTTCCCCATACATTCCTAATGATCCCTTACACAGCCTCTAATTTGGTCCTCTCAAACTCAACTCTTATCCCAGCTGAAACCCTGAGCCCCAAGATTCTTTTAATTCTCTTGTGTTCGTGCCTCAACCTATGTGCCTTCATTTTGTTGCAGGATGGGAGGTTTCCATATGGGCTTTTTAAAAATCTGTACTTCATTTTGGTTAATCCTCTTTCCTGCCCACCCTCCAGTTTTCTCCACGTCCATTCCTGCTTGAATATTTTCAATCCCATTCCTCCCTTTCTCTAAATTTATCTGCATTGCACTTATATCCCTCCTAGAATCTCTCCACCCATGCAAAACCTCCCTAGTTCCTGGCTTCTACGTGCGCTCCAAGTAAAAATAAACAAAACTAGGCATGAAGCTGAGGGTCAAATGTGAGAAACAGCATGTGGCTTATGTCTTTCTGAGTTTGTTACCTCACTCAGCATGATTTGTACAGTTTCCTCTATTTACCTGAAAATTCCACTAGTTTATTTTTCTTTTTGGTGACAAGAAATTTGAATGTGTGTATTCACAAATTTTCCTTATCTATTCATCACATTGAGGAAGATCTAGGCTGACTTACTATCTAGCCATTGTGAATAGAGCAGCAGTGGTCATGGGGTGTGAGCGTCTATAAAAGAAGGCATCAGCTCCTGAGTTTATACCCAGCCTCTGAACTGGGCCACCTGAAAGTTCTTATTCTATGCTTTGTTTCTGTTTTTCAGGAACATCAACACTGATTTCAAAATGGCTTCCCCGGTTCGCACTCCTACCAAAAGTGTATAAGAATCCTTTCCATACCTGGCAGTGGTGGTCCATGCTTTTAATCCCAGCACTTGGGAGGCAGAGGCAGATAAATATCCAAGTTTGAGGCTAGTCTGGTCTACAGAGTGAGGTCCAGGTCAGCCAAGGTTACACAGAGAAACCCCGTTTCAAAAGTCAAAACAAAACAGAACAAAGAACAGCTGCTCCCAAGACCTCCAAACAAACAAATGAACAGCAACAACAAAAAAGAGTTCCTTTCCCGCATCCAGGGCTGCATTCACTGTTCTTGATATCCAAGTTGATGGCCACTCTGACAGGGATGAGATGGAATGGCTTAAAATAGTTGTGGATGGTGAAGCCTTTTAAAAGTGTCTACAGGTCATTTGAATTTTTTCCTGGGAACTTTCTGTTGGTTTTCACAATTCATTTTAATTGGCTCATTTGTATTCTTGATGTTTAGCTTTGTGGGCTCTTTGTGTATTATAGACACACTCTTCATATTTGCTGAGCATGTGCTTCGGTCACTCAGCCATCTCTCCAGTCCTGAGCAGATCCATTGAAAAGAAAATTCACTGAGGGTCACTTGAAACTGATTTCCCCCCCAGAGGACTCATGGAAAAGAAAGCATAAATACATTTATTTTTTCTGACTTTACAAAAAATTATTAAACATTTGTGCTTTTGACACTTCTACTGTATCCTTTCCTGAGGAAAATAGGTTTGTTGAATGATAAATCTTGAAATAAAGACAGGAAAATCTAAAATTTAGCATTACATTGAGGAATACTAGCCCAGTATCCTGACAAAAAGAATAGGTTTATTTTTAGCTTCAAATTCCAAATGATTTCTCAAACGTCATTCTAATGACTCAGTGCCTGCTCACATATCAGACAAAACACTGCATAGTTAGAAGCCTTCAAGGAGAGATTAGATCTTCTCTTGTCTGAAGGTCACCTGTAATTATTCATTCTCCACCTCCCCAGAGCACCAGGTAGAATGACTGATGTGTCATTGATAACTACTTTAAATGGTACATATTAAAATCCAGATTCACATCTTGTATTCCTTTATGGAAAGTCATCGACAAGGTAGGATAACGAAATAGTCTTTTGAGACCAGCAAAGAAAAAAAAATCATTTATAAAAGGAGTCATTTATAAAACTGGGCACCCTAGGAAGGACTGAAGTTGCTAGAAGTCCTGGTGCCCAGTGGCATCGCAACGCATACTCTCTGCGTTCACTATGCTGCATCACTTTTTTATTGATTTAATTGAGCTACACATTTTTCTCTACTTCCCTCACTTCCTCTTCCCTCCCCTTCTATGCTTTCCCATGGTCCCTATGCTTCCAATTTACTCAGGAGATTTTGTCTTTTTCTACTTCCCCTGTAGATTACATCCATTATGTCTCTCTTGGGGTCCTCATTATTGTCTAGGTTCTCTGGGATTATTAATTGTATGCTGGTTTTCTTTGCTTTATGTCTAGAGCAACTTATGAGTGAATACATATAATATTTGTCTTTCTGGGTCTAGGTCACCTCACTCAATATGTTTTCTAGGTCCATGCTTTCTCCTGCAAATTTCAAGATGTCATTATTTTTTTTTCTGCTGTGTAGTACTCCATTGTGTAAATGTACCACATTTTCCTCATTCATTCTTTGGTCGAGGGGCATTTAGGTTGTTTCCAGGTTCTGGCTATGACAAAGAATGCTGCTATGAACATAGTTGAGCACATGTCCTTGTGGTACGATTGAGCATCCTTTGGGTATATACCTAAAGGTGGTATTGCTGGGTCTTGACGAAGGTTGTTTCCCAGTTTTCTGAGAAATCGCCATACTGATATCCAAAGGGGCTGTACCATTGCATTCCCATCAGCAATGCAGGAGTGTCCCCCTTTCCCCACATCCTCTCCAGCATAAGTTGTCATCGGTGTTTTTAATCTTGGTCATTCTTACAGGTATAAGATGGAATCTCAGAGTTGTTTTAATTTGCATTTCCTTGATGGCTATGGGTGTTGAGCATTTCCTTAAGTGTCTTTCAGCCATTTCAGATTCCTCTGTTGAGAGNGGCTATGACAAAGAATGCTGCTATGAACATAGTTGAGCACATGTCCTTGTGGTACGATTGAGCATCCTTTGGGTATATACCTAAAGGTGGTATTGCTGGGTCTTGACGAAGGTTGTTTCCCAGTTTTCTGAGAAATCGCCATACTGATATCCAAAGGGGCTGTACCATTGCATTCCCATCAGCAATGCAGGAGTGTCCCCCTTTCCCCACATCCTCTCCAGCATAAGTTGTCATCGGTGTTTTTAATCTTGGTCATTCTTACAGGTATAAGATGGAATCTCAGAGTTGTTTTAATTTGCATTTCCTTGATGGCTATGGGTGTTGAGCATTTCCTTAAGTGTCTTTCAGCCATTTCAGATTCCTCTGTTGAGAGTTCTCTGTTTAGGGTTGCCCGACTAGTTCAGCTGGTAGAGCATGAGACTCTTACATCACTCCTACCCTCTTTGCAAGTGAATTTGATAAGCTACAGCTCCTGGGGATAGAGAAATGTCTCAGTAAAGTGCCTCCTGTGCATGCAGGAGACCCTGAGTTTGGTACCAAGCACCAGTGTGAAAGGCTGAGCATGGTTGTGTGCATATGGTCCCAGCACTAGAGAGGCAGCAAGAGGATCTCTAGGACTTGAAGGCTCGGCAGCCAAGCCATGACCAAGAACTCTCGTTTCTGTGACCCTATCTCAAAAGTTAAAAGTAGAATGATGGGGGAAGACCTTGAACTTCAACAGCTCCACATAAATCCACATATGCAGGAATTGCACATCCATCCATGCACACATATATGCATGCTCATGTGCACACACATACCACAGCCTGAGATTATGATTTTATTTCAAATGATCTGTTTTTGTACCTCTCACTTTAGTTAAGATGTGTTGTTATTTTTAAGACATATTTGTCTATTTTAATGTGGAACAAATCTTGAAGTTTTGGTTTAAATGTACATTGTTTTCTTTTGAAAAACCCCATGAAAACACATCACCTCTCTCTCTCTCTCTCTCTCTCTCTCCCCCTCTCCCAAAGAAACAAATTATATCTTAAATCCATTGGGAATCACACATTGTAAATCTCTCATCCACATTCTAGGAAGTGCATGAGAAATAATATTTCTATAAATCCAGGAAAGCTTTCTCTGAAGTTGCTAATATGAGCACACATTATAAACTCAGAGTTTATTAAACATGACATGAGTGTGTTCTGTATGATGGGGTGGCAAGGCTCTTACAGAGCAAGAATAAGCAACAAGAAAACAACTTTCAAACCTTCAGTATTTCTTTGGGATGGAAGGATAAATTATGCCTGGATGGAATGAAATGTTCAAGTCCAGGTAAGGCTAGGCAGTCCCATGGTGTAATCCCAGGCAAGGACAGAGGGATTATAAATTAAAGGCCAGCTTGAACTAAAATACTAAGCCAGATATAAGATCCACCTGTGTGGTCACACTTTGCCAATCTAACTAAGCATTAGTATCATGGGTCATTTTTAATGTCAGTTTGGCTGTATAAATAAATATTGAAGAGATGACGAAACTTTTCCTGCAGGTATTTCTGATAAACTTTTCAAAAATTGGCACATGTGGAAATTGGCATGTGGTCCAGCAGACTGATAGTTGTATGGTAAACCCTATCTCAGTACAGTGTTCCCAATCTAGTCTGCTCAAGGCCCAGATACAATAATAGGACACAGAATAGGTAAGTTCTATCCCTATCTTAGAACTAGGAAAGTATTATATTTTTGAACACCAGAACTCCAGGCTAGGTGCCCTTGGAGTCTGGAATTTTAGCTCATAGTCATCAGGTTTATGGACCTTCAGTCTCATTATTGAGTTCAATTCTGAGACTTGCAACTTGCACTGAGCATACTATTGACATCCCAGGTTCTCAGGATCGCAGGTAGGCTGTTATGAAACTTTAGGGAATCCATAATTGTATAACGAATCCACTCTCATCTGCCTGTCTGTGTCTCTATCTATCCAAACATCCATTATCTTCATACCATATGTAGTCTATTGATTTTTGCTTCTCTGGAGAACATCAACTAACATAACAGACAAATGATAAAGGGTTGCAGGAATCCTAACAGTTAAGAGAGAGAAAAATTAAATGGATAGTAGAAGTAGACTGTGAATAGCTTTACAAAAGCCTGTGTAGAAAGAACACCTACTCGTAGCTATGCTTATAGCCCTGAAACCCCTTGATACCTTCCATTCTGTAGCAAAAGGAACTTTGTAGGAGTAATGAGAATTGGAAGGTTATTTTATATTACTAAAGAGCAATTAAATTAAGTTATTTTGCATTCCTCAGGCAAGTCTTTTCTAAGTACATGAACACTTAAAAACAGAATTTTCTCTAGTTGGAGACAGATGACATATATTGTAAAATAAAACCCAAGGGATTTGAGTTATGCACAAAAACTCATGCTTAATGGGCTGGAAATAGTGGGGGTCACAAGACAATAAATGCTGGTGGCCTTAAGGAGCTAAGAGAAGCCCCCACTGACAGCCAGCATGAAGACAGCACCCGAGGCTGACAACAAAGGGGAACTGTTTCCAGCTTAGTAGAGCTTCAATGTGGATTTTGCTCTGGGAACTCCAAATGAGAGTGAGCTGACTTGTTGACTCTGGCTGCATTAGACCTAAGGAGAAGCAGCAGGTAAGTCCACTAGCGTGACTGACCTTCAGGACTATGAGATGATAAGCTGTTGTCTTATGCTGTATTTTCTAGCAGTGATGGAAAAAGAATGCATCCTGTAGGTGTTATATCTGGCTGTGTATTTGCTTGTTTGCATGCTAGATATTCCATTTATGTTCTTGGAAGGCAGTTTGTACTGAGATCCAGGGCTATCATGTTGTACTAACCACAGCATTTTAAAAGCCCCCTGCTGAGTGCTGAGAGGAAGATACATGCTGAGTAGATGACACCCAAATTCACTTACCCAAGGACAAACCAAGAAAAGCAAAACAAAAACAAAGCAAAACAAACCAACAAACCAACAAAAACCCCACAAGTGTCTATCTCTAAGTGACCTGAACAATAAAAGCTGTAACTAGAGATTCAAACAGTGATGCAAGATCCAGAGACAGGGAACAGAGACTGTATCACATTACTGACCATAGAGTTGAAGCCAAAAAGAGATGCTTTATTCGAAACATTGCCACTGTACCAAATGATCAAAGCGTGAAAATGGCTCATACTCCAAGGTTAATCCTGAGCCAGGTGGATGCGATCTGAACTCAGATTTTCCAGAAAGGGTGCAGGGACTCTTCTAGTATGTCCATCCTCAGTGCTTTGACTGCTAAGAAATTTGTGCTGGAACTCTTGGACATGATAGGGCAAGCTGACTGCTTCCTCTTTATTTTTCTTCTGAACCTTCCCAGGAGCACCCTGGAAGAAATAATATTAGTCTATGATGTGAGGGTGCAATTATTGCTTCTTCATATAGATCTCTGAATTATTAACCAGAAAATTTCAAATATTTTCACTCATCACCCATATAAAAATTATTTTCTATCAATTCACTAGCACTCAATAAAACAAAGAAAACATTAGTTTTATATATATATATATTTTAAAATTTACTAGATAAAGGTGGAGATGACCATAAATTTTTTCTTTACACATTTCTTACTCACTTATAAGAACACGTAGAAGCCTTTAAAGGAACCCAATGTTTTGGGGAAAATTATTTGAGAAAAAATAAAGAAAAAGTGGTGAAATAGTTTATCATAACATGATATTGAAATAGGGGATTACCAAGTATTCAAGTAAATACATCTAGGGAATTTTTTTGGACTTGAATGTATTTAATTTGATATATATTGACTATATCAACGATAGTCCTGGATCTCAAATGATATACATGTAAGTATGTATGTATGTATGTATGTATGTATGTATGTATGTATGTAACATCAAAGTGAGATTTCTATAAGAAGAACAACAATAGATACATTAATAAGGAAGGATAAAATCTCACAGGCCCCATTCCTATACAACGATTGTGTGTGTGTGTGTCTCTCTCTCTCTGTGTGTAACTAAGAGTTACAGAAAAGGAGGTTGGGAATTTGAGAGGAAACAGGAAATGGGCATGAAGAGAGGAGGAGGAATGAAATAGAACAGACATAAATGATGTCGTCGCATTTTAAATCCAAAAAGTTAATAAAAGGAAGACGTTAACAGTGAGAGTTCTAGAAGGGGGAACGTTCAGGGAGATGTAAGTGCTGAAAAAGAGTAAGGATGAGAAAGATAATGAGGAGAAGGACAGAAGTCTTACAAAATATAATTTTCTCCTTAAATACAGAATACATTAATAAGTAACTATAAATATACTGCACATATATGGCATGGTAGCAGAAGTCAGCGTTAGTTATTTGGCCAAAGTGAGAGAACCAGTTAGAGACGGGAAAAAAGATGGGAAGAATGAAGATGTTCTCAGACCGATTCCTGCTAACAATTTACATGACCTTGAATATAGGTTTCCCTCAGGAGCCTTCAAATGCTCTAGACCTAGAGGAACGATCAAGTTCGCCTGGGCTTCTGACCTCCAGGGTAGAAAGAATCTGCATTGCTTGAGATTGAAGCCACTTAGAGCAAATTACCAGGACATAGATGAGAGTATTCGTTGCAACTAAACTCATTATTCTACCCAGTACAAAANAAAAAAAAAAAACCCTGCTCATTAGCAGAAAGAGAGCTTTCTCCCTACTAAGAGTAAATAAACCAATGAGCGTCTGACTTCCTGTGAGAGTTTCCGCACTGGAATTTATGTAAGGATGGTTATCCAATGCAGATCTGAAGGCTTCCTAAGCCCTGCAGAAAACACAGAAATGTTTCAAAAACTAAGCCGTTCTTGTTACCATACCAAGATCTTCCCAAATGAAACTATGTTCGGGCATCCTTAAATTATAACTAAATCAGTTTTGTTTTATAAGATTTCCTGCTTCTGCTAGCACTTATATTTATCAATTAATCAGGACAGTGCAAGTGTGCAGCTAGGGCTTGAGAACCCCAGAGAAAAGAATGCATCATTTAGCATCAATACTAAGTGTCTTTAAACATATCATTAGTTTAGAGCAAAGGTTAATATACTCTTGAGTAGGCAGGTAGTACAGACTTGTCTGTAGTTATTCAGGAGGTGGAGGGCCAGGAAGAGACATTCAAAGCTTGATTGGTACTGTGAATGAGTTCAGGCCAGTGTAGACAAATTAGAGCCAGTTTTTTTTTAACTTTTTAAAACTTTATTCTTTGTGTTTTTCACATCGTGCATCTCGATCCCATTTATTTCCCATCCCTGTGTATACACCCTCTGCTCTTGCAGCACCCATAATAAAATTTAAGAGAAAAAAGAGAAAGAAATGAGAAAGGGGGGAGTGGGGTGGAATTTTGTCATGGAAGTTGTAGTATGACGCAGTGAGTCACACAGTCAACCTTTCTGTCCGTGTATGTTTGCTTTCAAACATTCATTGCAAAGAGTCGTTGGTCTGGTCTGAGACCTCGAGCTTGTGCTACACTATCAATGCTGGACCCCGCTGGAACTCCTCTTGGTTACCCTGTTGTCCTGTGTGTGTTCCAGCAGATCACAGCTGAGATGGATATTTGTGTTGGCTGACCCATAACCCTGGTTTGGGGCCTGGGATGTCGCAGGGTTAATCAGCCCACCGGTTCTCCCTTGTCCTCACCGCCACGGTGAGCTCCCCCTGCATTGCCTTGGCAAGTTCCCCCTTTGTAGCAACGAGCAAGGGCGAGGCCAGTTCGGCTTTCATGTCCTCAGGGTCGGATCTCCCACCTTCAGGGCCAGCTCTGCTGTGTGGCCCAGGCTTTGTATAGGAGCCACTCTCCTGAGTGCTGCAGTAGATGGAGGGCAGGGCTAGCTCTCCCTTATGCCTCGGGCACTGATGGGTCGGGAAGCAGGGAGACGTCTCCTTCCCACCCAGACCACCACATGACAGGTGAGTAATGGGACATCTCTTCCATGCTCACAATATTGGGGCCAGTTGGACCACACCTTTGTCAAGGGGCTTGGCCCTATTGTGCTGCCCATGCAAGGTTCAGGGCTGTAGAGCCAGTCTTAGAAGTAAAGCAAAACAAAACAGAACACCCAGCATATAGTTCAGTTGTAGTGCTTTCCCGGCCCATGCAAGGTCCCTGCTTCAATTCCTCACATAATAAATTTGTTACTTAGAAAAAATAGTGAGTAATTGAAATAAAACATTTTGTCTGCACACTGGATGCACACACACACACACACACAGGCACATGCACACACACATGCACACACAGACACACACCATGAAGTGAGTGAAACTGTAAAGCTTCAAAGCTTACTTCCACCTATGTACTCTTGTACTAATGGTCCATTTCCTAAAGTACCATAATCTTCCCAAATAATGCAGTCAACTGTTGGCCAAGTGATCACACACATGAGCCTAGGTGTTTCTGGTGTGTGTGTGTGTGGGAGGGTCACTTCTCATTCAAGTTCTCATTACAACCTAACAGTTGGATAACCTCTATAGACCAGCTACTGTCAGTATAACTTTTTAAAGTGTGTCTTAATTTCTTAAAATCCATACTTTTAAAAGGCATATCATAAGTATAGTGAGTTATAATAAAGAGTGATTTTAATAACATACAATTCTTGTAGCTGAGTTGTACCATGCACTTGCACAATTAGTCTAATTCATTAATAAGGAGCAACTATTATGTTCCCACTTTGACACATGGGATACAGAAAAGCATTTACAGCCAATCCATTACAAAGCCTTGGTTAAAGAAGATGTAGATATGAGTTAAAAATCACGGTGTGGTTCAGTTATTTTGTGGGAGGGTGGAAAGCTTAAATGTGCTCCCTGCTGTACCAACTGCACATTCATCTTGGGAACTAAGTGTTCTGCCAGGAGAGGTGGCACTCACATTCACAAAAGAGACACCGGCTTTGCTGTGCTCCACCACACTTGCTTTGAGGATGTACACAGGAAGAGGTTGAGCAATTCTACCCAGTAAGAGGCTGTGTGTGCTCCAATAAATCAGATCCTGCATGAGGAGCTTAATTTGAATACGTTAACCTTGAGAAATAACAAGTCCTGAATAAGGCTTGGAAAAATCGCTAAAAATAAGAGACAAGAAGCAAATCTAGGTCCTCCTTTCATACCAGGCTCTGAAATTCACATCTATCACCCACTAAAATAGCATTCTTTATACTGTTCGAGTGAAAGGAACAGACTATCTGCTTGCAATTCCTTGCTCTTCTATAGAAAGCACTTCATGTGCACAAACACGTTAAGTTCATTCTAGTATTGTACCTATACATATTGTTCTCTGACCTAAATTAGGTAAAAATTTTTCATTAGAACAGCACATCATGTCACATAATTTTCTCCAGACATCTTCAAAGTTGTACAGAAGTCACTTTGTGGGAAATGGTGCATTTATTTTTGTACAAATAGACAGGATCCACCCTTGACTGATGACTAATGGTATGGAAGTAAGGGGGAGTCCACTCAAGAGAGTATGAGTGTGTGCCATGGCTCAGTGGATTTGGATCTTTGCCTCTAAGATTGATGAATTGAGCTTGATTCCCGGGCCCCACATGCGAGGGGGGGGGAGGAACAGAGAACCCTGTTAGTTGTCCTTTGCTTTCAATAATCATCCTGTGACATGCGTGTACATACACACAAGGAATAAATCAATCAACAAAGAAAAAGAAAGAAAAAAGAAAAGAAACTTTAAAATTATAGAATGTCATTTCTAGAATTATTTCTTGTTATCTGCCTCTAGTAGCATACAACACGTGTTTAATATTCACCATCTGAGAGAGGGACAAAATATTTCATTCTAGTACAGTTGGTACTCAAGAAAATTGGGTATTGACTCCCTAAGAGTCTTCTTAGGCTAATCTTAGAACTTAGACCAAGGGGAGAAGAAAGAATACTAGTAAAACATGGCTGATTCCAGGTACTTCCTCTGTAATGCAAAGTATTCTTAGCTTTGATAGGTATGGTATGATTTTGAAACAGGTAAAATATCCCAAAAGAGTAGCAAGCTGATTGAATGAGATTATCTCTTTTACCTTTCCTAAAACAACAACAACAACAACAACAAAATGTCCAACCATTCTATAAGACTAGCTTCTTTGTGCACTGGATCACAACTTTGCTCTGCAATCTGCTTTCTTTCAGTCAACTGTATTACTCAACAAAACGAAAGGCCATCTAATTTGTTTTTATCCCTGATCCAGTCCTTTGTTAAGAATTATTTAATCAGCATTTGAAATGTCAGGCATTATTCTAGACTGTTAATTACAGCTTTGAGCATGAGTCTCCTTCAAGAACTTGTTGGAAGAAATCAATTAGAAGTATATTTAGGGGGAAGGCAGGGATGCATGTGTTTGTGTCTGTATATGTGGATACTGTGTCAATGTTAAGTACTATTAGAAAATGAAGCTCAGAGTAAGCTAAATGTTCAGGATTAAGAATGCAGGGGATACTTCAAATAAAGCCACCTTGAAATTTCTTCTTAAAGAAATGGCATTTGGATAGTGTGGGCTGAGATGATGAAAAGAAGGAACAAGTCGCTTGAGGACCTAATAAGATGCAGTTCCCAAAGTTCAGAAGAACAAGCATAAAGACTTGGGTGTGGGCCTTGGTTTAGCCCATTAAGATGCATCAGCAATACCCATGTGGTTTTCATGGGGCTAGAAGGGAAGCATAAATCATTAGGAATCACTGGAATGCAGGGCTTTCACGATCAATGCTGAAGATTTCCTGTGCTATTCACTGTGTGATGGGAAGCCTTTGAAGGCTTTTGGGTTGATGAGTGACAGAGATGGGAACTCAGAACAGGGCATTTCCGTGGTCATTGTTTTCTTTTGTAATGTATCTCTGCTAAGTGGGAAATATAAGTATGTGCTATGAATGAAATTGGAAGAACAATTAAAAGACTAATATATTATCTAATAGTTATCTAATATATCAAGCTAATAATTATCCCAGGCAGGAGATAATTATTGCTTGAGCTAGGCTCCTGGCAATAGAAATGTTGAGTTGATTGGATTTCCATATATTTCAATGAAGAAACCTACAATACTTGCTGAATGAATAAGGAACATTAAGGCAAGTGAGAAATCAACTTGAAACTACTTAAGGCTTTCCCCTAAGCAACTGAATGCGTAGTTGTGCTGTTTGTTTAGATAGGGAAGAGCGGGAAGTATCAGATCTGAGTGTGATAATGAGTAGGAATCGCTAATTCTGTTTACAGATAAAGGGAATACATTTTCAGATGTAAAATTCAGTGATACCAACAAAGTGCTAGATTGCATAAAATTACACGATGTTCAGAATTATAAAGGGCAGACAAGATTGCCTTTGGATGTGTTTAAGGGAGAGGGAAGGGGAGTGGTTTGGTTCTGATAGTAGTTCAGGTGATAAAATAAGGAAATATAGGGCACACTAATATAACATAATACAGAAGAAGAAATCAACAAAGAGCTGATGTCTTGGGAATTTAGTGCACGGAGACAAAAAATTAAAAAAAAAATAGACTTATCAGTTCCAAGCAGTGCTCACTGAGGAACTGAATGCATTAAAGAAATAAAATTGATTATTGGTTTTGGCATAATATGGATTTATTGGCGATTTTATTATAAGAAGCTGTTATGTGTTGTGGTAACGAAACCTCCCTGATGGCCATGAGAGAAGTAAGAGGTGAGCCTTGGGAGAGGGAGTATGCACCTCTCAAGGAGCCTCATTAGAAAGGGACGCTGGGAAGTGTAGGGGAAGAGAGAGACAGCTCTCTCTCTCTCCCTCTCTCCATCTCTCTCTCTCCCTCCATCTCTCTCTCCCTCCCTCCCT
>LOEQ01005743.1:20987-35571 GCA_001685075.1 Bramus lutescens | reverse complement strand
TCTCTCTCCCCCTCCCCCTCTCTCCCTCTCTCTCTCTCCCTCACTCTCTCTCTCTCCCTCTCCTCCCCTCTCTCCCTCTCTCTCCCTCCCTGGTTCTGCATCATACCATCTCTGTCTCTCTGTGTGTGTCTGTGTGTGTGTGTGTATTTCATTTTTACAAATCTTCTAAGAGACCAGGAAATTGATAGTAAAAAAAGAAAAGAAATCTTTGCAGCGACACAATATTTGACTAAGAAAGAAGGAGTGGAAGGATAGAATCGAAGATTTTTTTTATGTAGAGTGTTATATTGGATGACTGCCATTGCCCCTGCCAGTGGTGTCCATACTAGCAGTAAGATGAAATCAATAGCTCATACTATTCTAATCAGGATGCTTTAGACCTGTGTGTGCAGAACTGAGATAAAGCAAGGGCCCAACCTATTACATAGCAGGTGCAGATTGCATAACTTCAGATATGAATTCCACGTACTAAGAAATTCGGTGTTTGTAACATGTCAGATAACACTGAGATGGTGATGCGAGCCTTCTAAGCCCATCCAGTTCTGCTTCCTCAAGTGGAAGAAAATGTGTCTTTCTGTTGACCTCAGACAACGACGTCTCATGATCAAACACAGCTTCATCCTAAATAACCAGCTGAGTCTATCAGAACGGTGAAGGGGTGTCCACTTATAAAGCCCGCAGAAGACCCACAGATATTCTAGCTAGAAATCAGTTGTATTCTGGGTCTAGAGAGATAGCTCAGTGGTTAAGAGTTCCTTTGCTTTTGCCAAGGACTCAGGTTCAGTCCCCAGAACCCACATATCTGATGCCTTCTTTAGACCTCCTTCGGCACTGTAAACATGTGATGCACATATGCATGCAGGCAAACACTTCTGTACATTAAATAAAGATGTTTAAATGCTTGTAATATAGAAATGCCTCTAAAAAGTTATCACCTGTTCAAATTCCTGCTGGATTTCAAAGTTTGATAATTGTAAAATTGGGTAAGGCCTGGTATCCTTGCTGAAGGAAGAACCCACCTTTAGGAGAATATTGCATTCTGGTCCCAGACTGTTTTCCCTTGGACTGAGTTAGCTGATATTAAATGTGGTGGAGGCAAGCACAGCTAAAGCCACTCTCTTGTCTTTCAGTCTTAGCCCTTTGGCAGAAGAATCAAAAGAAGGCCAACCTTCAGAGTCCTGGATTCTACTGTCTTGCCTGCCCCTTAATAAGTATGTATTCAGAGCACATAACAATAGTGCCATGACATTGTTACTAATATAGAACAAGTCAAAATACAAAGAATTTAAAATGGCTCTGCTTCTTAAAAAAAATGATTTGGGGGACCTTTTCTTCTTCTAAACCAGAGTCTCCTGCTGCTCCAGTTGGTAGTGAGACCTCTAAAGTCCCAGACAATGGTGACCATGATAAATGGTCTTCATAGTCAAAGCTGTCCCCAGTGAAAAGCAAAGGCATAAAAAGCCGATTGCACTTGTGTGATACCACTCCGGGAGACAATACGTGTCTGTGCATGTACTTTGAAAGCCAGGTCTTTTCAGGTGATTGTTAAACAGTTAACTATCAATACTTTGAAGTGTTTCCATCTATGTGAGCATGCAGTTTGATCAAGGAAACTTTCCACACCACTGTAAACCTTAAGCTTTTTTACAAATCAGTTGAGCTTAAATAATTTAATTATGGCCTTTTAACATAGAAGAGTTTAACCTTCCAGATGACTGAGAAAAAGAGATATTTCCAATAATCATGGAAGGAATTATTCACTATAATTGACATTAATGTATAATTTACATTTTATAACATTTCTTGTTCTTAATAAGTCCTAATAAGTAAAACTAAGAGTGAGAATAATTATCCCATAGGCCAAAATAAAAATGCTATCATTCCCTTTGCTTATGAATTCAGAGGTTGTTATATTTTGTTTTAAATGAGTGGCTAGGGCTTTCTCATGTCATCTAAAAGTTACTTAGGCTAATCAGCTACAGGCTTAGGAAGGTTATTCCATGGGTAACTTAAATATGCTGTGCTGTTATATGCCAAAAAGAATCTATATTATTATGTCTATTTTAAATGCAGGAAATAGAAAAAAGAGACAAAGGCAGAGACAAGGTTCTTAGAGCAGCAATGCTCTCCTCAAACCCACTGTAGTACAAAATTACATCAAAAGTGTTATTGTATCGCAGTACTACCTACATCAATAAAATGCCAGCTTGACATATTGTAAAGAGGAACCCGGAGCACCTCAATACATCCCACTCTCCGGAAAGAAAAGAAAGCACAAGGTATCTAGTATGATTCATCCACAACAAGTCATCAGAGAACACAGCCACATGATTCAGCTGTGCTATGACCGTCTTTCTTTCAAAAGCAGAGCTTCCCAGTGCAGGAATCTGGCTTCCTCAGATCCTGACAGACAGGCAACTCTAAGGAGCAAACCATGAAGTGAGCACTGGAACACAGGCTCCCTTCCACAGCACCTCATTCTCTTCCCCCATTCCTGTGTGCACATCTGGAACCCAAACTTTTTGCATTTCAATATTCGTAATAAACTTTTCACTTGGGTAATAAAAAAAATTCTTCTTAGAGACTGCCAACATTTGATCATTATAAAACTAGAACATGGGTGGGGGGATTGTTGATTTATTTCTCCTGAATTACAAACCTAGGTGCCAACTGCAAATTGACTATTCATTGAAGTACTGGAGGAGTAGAGAGATATTCCATGTTCATGTTTTTCTAGACTTTGCCTCTTTATTGACATCGTCCAAATACAACGACTGAAGAAAATTCCATGTTTTTCAGTTCCCACAATTCAAATCCTAATGCTTACAAAGATCCTCCAGGACCTCCAGGGCAACTCCAGAATACTTTCATAGTTTGTGAGACAGGAACACAATGTGTACAAATTGACTGACTAAAACAGATCCGTTAGTGCCCCATTTGCTATTTTGTGCAGATTTACTTTATTCACACAATAAAAATATGCTTTCTATTTTGATTTTTGTTCTTTATAAATGATTTGTACATAGGTAGCAAATAAATAATAAAGCTACCAAGTTATTAAACATAGTAAGTCCACATGTGATATTCACACTATTATAAAATAGCTAATGCATTATTATGCACTGTCATATGCAGTTTCATCTTCTAAAATCACACTGCGGGATAATTTACTAGTGTAAGTCATTTCCTATTTATAAGTATAAATAAAATGAGGACTTATTTTCTCAAGATCACCAAAGTCATGGAGCTGATTGAAAACCAAGTTAACAAAACATGTAAGTGCTATCCAGTTTCTACTCTACTCTAAATCCCATGTTTTGTGACACTGCAACTCTGTCCATTCATCCTCCGTGTTTCACCAGCACGGTTGTAGTAAAGGGTTTGGGAGATCCTGTCAAGGTAGTTTTCCAGTGAATTTCACAGTGATCCTGGTCACTGTTTCCCGTGAGCCTCATCCACAGCACTGCAACAGTGAGCTTCCCCGGCATGTCACAACCAATAGTTCTCTCCAGTCACCCGTGGGACAATGATTAGTGCGCTGTTCCTTCATCTCAGGGATGGTTCGCTTCGGCACTCCAGTGAATCTCTTTTGGATAGTAGCTTTGTGTTGGAGGAGCACATTTCCAACTTTGTTCTTTTCTTCTGTTCTCTCTCAGTTCTGGAGATAGATGTTCTGTGACCCTACCCTGCCTGGAATTTTATGCTTGTTAGTTTGTTTATATTTATTTGGGGGAAGGATTCAAGACAGGGTTTCACCATATAACAGTTCTGGCTGTCCTGGGCCTTGCTCTGTAGACCAGACTGGCCTCAGACTCACAGAGATCTTCCTGAGTACTGCGATTAAAGGTGTGCACCACAATCACCCAGCATGACTATATTTTTAAAAACACTCTTTTGCTCTCTTAGTAGTGATCTGCTTTTATCAGCTTAATACTCTTTAGTATTTTACACTCCATGTTTGAAATATAGCTGAGATTTTTATAGACTGAGGGAATTTTGAATTATATAGTCTATGAGGAAGACAATCATCAGAAGATGAAACCTCTCGAGGCTTGACCCCGACAGATGGCCCCCAGCATGTGGCTACAGCAGAACTATTACTGTTTTAGTGGCAAAAATCATAAGCAGCATAGACATGAAACAGATTGATGCATTTATCATCTCAAAAGAAATTAAGATTCTTCTAAGTATGTGGTTGTTAATAATAATTTATGCAAAAAAGAGGACAAATACTTGCACAAGAAGGCACAGAGCAGAGGAAGAGTCAAGTTGGACAGTAGCATGTTTCCCTTCACCACTTCCACACCTCGGTCTTGGATTATCATATTATAAAACAGATCCACTGGAGAGGCCAAGCATATACTAAAAACTCATCAGCATCCTGATGACTCGCAACTGCAGTCCTTCAAATCCAAAGATGAGGCAGCATTTGACAGGTCTTCCTAGATCACAGAGAATGGGGTCAGGGGCTCAATTCCCTCCCTCACACTTTCAATGAACTGGGAGGTCACAATGTCAAGGGTCACTCCTAATGCCACAACTGGCATGGAAGCCATGAGTCTAGGAGATAGAGCTAACAAGTTTAGGTGCATATTCTCTCCGAGCCTTTCACTCACAGCACATTTTGCCTCTATATATTCATCCTTCCCCTTGGCATGGATACCTAATACACAACTCAAAGAAAAATCTATTTGAAGTCAAAGTCCTGATTATTTTATTCATGCAAAGAATCCTATGCAAAATGTTTCCCACTGGAGTGAGTTGAAACTTGGACTTTCCATTTGCTGAGAAAAACCTCAAGGTCATGCTTGGCTCCTTCCTATACCCTTATTTTTTTTTTCTACAGTATTTTATATCAAACTAGTCATGAAGTTTCTTACTGCCACCAGTTTCTAGAATCTACTTCTTAACACTCCTGCTGCTACTGATCTGTCCAGATCAATCTTCTCTCTCCCCCCTTTTTTCCCCTTCCCTCTCCCCCTCTCTTTTCTCTCTCTCCGGTAAAAGCTTCCTCTTAAAGACAAAATACTCAAATTTTTACTTACTATTAAATATAAAATTGGATCCAAGCAAACCTTTACTTTTTTCCAATTGCTTGCAAACCCATTAACTTCCCCTCATTCCATTATTTCATTTCATTTTATGTTTGTGCATGTGTGATACATGTACATGTTCCTGTGGGGATGTATTGTGTGCGCACATTTGCTTGCATATACGTGTGAATGGATATTAAAGTGAGAAGTTTTCTCAGGTGTCTTTTTCTATCATTTCTCCCCCCCCCCACACACACACTTTTTTTTTTAAACAAAAGAGTAATCACTGAGCCGAGTCCAACAGTTTGGTTAGGTTGACTGGCCAGTGAACTTCATTGACCTGCCTGTCTCTACCTGCCTCAGTATCCATGATACAGGTGTGACTTAACACACCTAACCTTATATGTGGGTGCTGAGAGTCCAAAGAACTTGCCTGGTAAGTTTATTGACTGAGCTATTTCCCCTTATCCTTGGCCACACCTCCCACTACTAACTAAAAGTTATTTCATTTTACTTATATTTACTCTTACCTGACCTAGATGAACCAATTGCATGGGTTGGACATTCTCAAAAATAATTCATGGCTTAGAGGTAGACCAGAAGGTTTTGACACAAGTACTGAAGCCTTTGAAGAATGGAGGCAGTTGACAGGGCCCTGCATTGACAGCCAACAGCCAACATTGAGTGGCCAAGTTCGACAATTTATATTTTAGGGCCCATCCTGGAAAACAGATTTTAAAATGGACCCTGCTGCTGAAGGAGTCTATTGAAGTGTGCTCACGGAATACACAGCAGTGACAAAGGACAGGGACAAACATTGGGCAAAGGATGAATGAAGTCATAATGCAGAGGAGTTGTAGTGAAGGTTCTCCATCACGGTCTGGGGCTAGGATGACCTCCCCTTTGCTGGTTTTTACATCCTTGCTATTCTTTTGCATCAGATCACTGATTGCTCTCACACTTTTCTTTATGAGTGGTGGATTTTCCTCTCCTTTTTGCAACACACACAGCACACACAACACACACAGCACACACAAAACACACACACACTTCCTAATAAACCCAAGAACTTAGAATAAAAGACCTTTTACTTCCTCACGCCTCTTTATTACCTAATCTATGCTAATGCTCCCAATCAATTGTTTCACTAATAGCCATTCTTTGACTACCCCAGGGGAAAACTTAGGAAAATTACCTTGTAAATCTTCAATTTCCTTCATTTAATGGTGCCTACATCCTTAGGCATTCCATAAAACAATTTTAAATTCCTCGCAGCATAACAGCTGCATAGTAAGACTGCTTGAGTGTTTGCTCCCACCTCTTCTTTGTTGTCCCTAATAAGCAGTAGCTGAACATCATGTGGCCATTAATTAAGGACCAAGCAGAAAATAGGAAAGCACAAATAATGGGAAAAGAGGAGATGGGTACAAGCAGAGGAGCCTAAAGGAAGCAGCTTCTGGAATACATAGTTCTTGTTTTAGTAAAAGGGAAAGGTGGTTGTGAGAACAGGAAGTAGATGTTTTACCTTTGAGGTGATGCCTTTCATTACTTACAAAACTACTATGGTGAGGTTTTGTCTTGTTGGGATGTTTGAATTTTATTTTCTTTCTCTGAAGGGCTAATAGTCACAGCCTAGAAAGTAAACTGGCCATAGGTAAACAGGGGTGCATATTAGTACCCAAGGTACTGAATGCAGAGGCACAAGAGCTGTATCAACTCTGGGACTCTGGTTATAATTTGATGGGAAGAGCAGAAGAGAAGGGATTTTAGTACAAAATCTCCCAAGGAGCTGGAGATAACTCCATGGATAGGAGTGCTGACATGGATAAGAGGACTCAAGTCCAATTCCCTGCTCTCACATGGCAGCTCCCAACCAAGAGTCACTAAAGTTCCATGGGTTCCAATGCTTTCTGGCCTCTGTTGGCAATAAGTGAGCACACGTGCACTTATAGACAGACAGACAAAACATTCTTATACTTGTAAACAACTCCCTGAACATAATAATCAGAAAGCCAGCTGTGAGCCTCTCTGTGGGTGCATGTGGAGGTAGAAGCCTAACCTCTCCCTCATCCTGCTCTCACGTGTGTGTGTGTGTGTGTGTGTGTGTGTGTGTGTTGAGAAAACATCACATTGTAGCTCAAATGGCTCTGAACATGCCCTGTCCCCTGTCTCCTTTGAAGTACTGGGTTTGAATCACTCTGGCCGTATTTCCAATCACCTTCCTGTGAAGAGAGCTTCATGGGGTGACATAGTAGACCAAACAGGCCTGTGGGATCTGCTGTCCACGAGGACTATGCTCCCTCTTAAAGCAGGACAGATTTCCAGGAGGAATTTTTCCTATTCACAGCTCTTCTGAATAGTGACTAGAGAATAGGTTACCAATGAAGTATATTTGAGGGAGGTCGGTTTACTCACCTGACCTTGACAGATTGATACCTCTAGGTGTGGGGGATATCTTTTGAAGGATGCTGCTCTATTGCACCATTTGGAATATTATCTTAGTGCTAGCTTCCCTATCATATGACCCAGGCTGAAATCCATGTTAGGTCACTCTACTCCACAAGCCTTCTGTCTCTTCCTGGGAACCAACAGGTGAGTTCAGCTCAGTTCCTGGATGGAGCTTGCGAGATGGTTGAGCAGCCTGGGTGCTCTAAAGAGCTGAAGTTCTCTCTCCACAGCAGCTCAGGCAGACTAAAGTGAGAAATCCATTATAATAACACGCTTTCTGAGGAAAGGGGATTACAGGTAATTTTCTTTTATTCCCTAGTAACAAGGTTTTAATACAGTGCTGAGACAGTAGTTGAAAATCAAATACCTCATTGAATTAAAGTGAAAATCAGATGGATCGGCTCACTCCGTTCTCAAGGCTTTGGGAACGTGGAAGTTGGAGATTCTTCCAGTGAGCAGCTTTTTCAACATCAGATTTTCTTCCATATTTAGACTGCCTGCTTCCTACCCCCCCCCAAGGCCTGATTCAATATGAAGAGTTACAAATTTTAGGAGATTCATGTGAATAGGCTTTTGTAAAATGAACCCTTGAAAATGACCAGGTACTCTATGAAGCAGATGCCACAAGTACTCCTGTTTGTATGCAATGTGCATTAACAATCACAAGTTCACCATGTCTATCCACAACATTCTTGCTATGAGGAGCAGCAAAAGACACTTAGAAAACATGAAGCCAAGGTCGTATTGTAGTACTTTGGGATCTGGAGAGATGGTTCAGGCAAGGAAATATTGCTACTCTTCCAGAAGACTGGGTTTCCAGGAACCATAATAGGCTGCTCACAAAATCCTGAAACTCTGGTTCCAGGGGATCTGACATCCTCTTCAACCCTCCAAGGGTGGGCACACACACACACACACACACACACACACACGGTGTATACACACATATCACACAATAATAATAAAGGTAAAATGTTTAAATAAATTAAAAATGTAGTTTAGTGTTCCAATAAAATTGACACTATAGATCAGCACTAAATTTCTGTCACACATACACACAAAGAAGTCCCCCATTGCTATTACTTTTAGCACACAGAGCCCATCAATACATAACTGCTGAAGAAGCAGGATGCATATGGGCATCTGTATTTCACTGAAGAGCAGAGCTTGCCTAGAGAGCAAATTCACTCCTTTGCAAGTCTTTTGTTGGTGTTGTATGGACGTCAATAGAGTGTACAAAATTTCAGATCTAATATGAAGTGGAATGTTGATATAATAAGGCCTGGATAAAGGTACAAAAAAAGTGTTCAGTGAGATGCCTACCTCAAAAATAAACAAACACGATGAGAGTTCTAGTGTGTTCACAGCTGAAGTCACTCAACGGTCTGCTGATTAGGCAATTGTTAAAAATCAAGGACCGGTTTCTTGTGGAATAAATGCTAATTAGTAGGGTATAACCACAACTCCTTCTGCCACACTGGAAAGTTGTTGCTGAATCTCTAGTGTTATCAATCAGTTCATTTGATGGACTTGGATGAAAGTCATCATCAACTAAAAAAATTAAATTCTTTATAAAAGAAAAAGGTCTTCAAAGTCAATTTAAGTTAATCAAGGTGAGCTTCACCTACCTTCAGTGAACACAGCTAACACATGACATCATGTTTATAACAATTGCAATCACAATGGAAAACAACGGGGTAGACGATACTGACTTAATAGTTTAGCTATAGTGTGTATGCGATATTACAGCAAAGGAAACATGTCTTCACTACTAATGAAACCATAATGAAACATAATAAAGGCTTCTGGATGCCAAATTTCTCACATATTTCCAAGGGACACAAAGAAGGAAAAAGTGTTATCACAAATGTGTAGGAGAATTTCCTTTATTTCTTCTTGTAAGTTGCATAATAATAATAGTATAATAATAATTATACTGCTAATAATAAGCAATAGAAATTGACTGAAGTGGAGCTAGAGCCAGATGGTGACATGGAAGGGTGAAAGATTCTCAGCTGGCGCTCACTACCTCCCAACCCTACCAAGACAACCAGGTAGGGAGCAATTGGGCAAATAAATACCATGTTTTTTTTTCTTGCTAAATGTAGTTTTAATCGTGGTTGATTTAAAACACATTACAGTGGCCAAAAGACACTTAAGGTCATGCTCAACCTCCTTAGCGATCAGGGAAATACAAATCAAAACAACTTTGAGATACCATCTTACACCTATCAGAATGGTTAAAATCAAAAATACCAATAATAGCCTATGCTGGAGAGGATGGGGAGTAAGGGGAACACTCATTCATTGCTGGTGGGAATGAAAACTTGTGCAACCACTTTGGAAATCAGTGTGGTGGATTCTCAGGGAATTTGGGATCAACCTACCCCAGGATCCAGCAATACCACTTCTGGGAATATACCNTCAACCTACCCCAGGATCCAGCAATACCACTCTTGGGAATATACCCAAGTGATGCCCTATCATACCACAATATGTGTGTCTTTTGTGTGTAGATATGTGCATGTGAGTGCAATTGATCAAGGAAGAAAGACAGTTCCCTGGAGCGAGAATTGCAGGCAGTTTTGAGGCACAGAACATGGAACCCAAACTCAAGTCCTCTTCAAGAGCAGTCCACACACATAAGTGCCGAGCTATTTCTCCAGTCCCAGAAATTTCTTTAAAATATCAGTGTTGACTATTTAAATAATTTAGTCTAATATAACTTTCCTTTCAAATAATGTGGAAATATTAAAATCATTTTACTCTAAATAAATAGTGATAACTACAATAAGTAATTTCAGTTCTATTTGCTGGATTTTGTTTCATTCCATCAAAAATAATGGTTTGAAAACAATGATTTAGTTTCTAATTTATTATTCTTTTCCCACTTGGATCTGATCCACCTTTCTGCTTCCTTATAGCCTAAAACTGGCATGGTGGAGAGAGGGAATTAACAAACCATTAATTAATGGCTTAATTTTCACACCAGGATCTCAATTTTACTTTGATGAAAATGGTGGTGTGACCGAGGTTGTTACTGCAGCATAGTCTCTTCTGTGGTTTAGAATGAATGACATCATGCATGTAAACAAAGAAATCTTTGAGATGTAGCAAAAGTTATACTTTGGATTATGAAACATAGGATTGGGGTGAAACTATACTATTTCCAAAAACTCCATTCTCCTAGCTCCACTATTGTATTAGTTCAGACACCCTGATCGTCCAGTTCTACTGGCAACTGCCATGTATAAGTTGGAAAGCTTTGCAGGACTCCAGGAACATGTTCATTTGTAGGAGAGTACTGCACAGCATTTTCTCTCAGGTCTTCTCCCCGACCTCAGCCCCCGCTTACATTTAGTAGGTCAATCCACTCCTGCCACATTGGCTCCCTGGGTGTGCAGGCGTCAGGAAGTGTATGATGTATTTTAGTAAACCCATTTTCAACATTACTACAGTGACTCATGACTTACCACCATTTCAGAAAACGGTTACTCTTGATTTTCTTCTGCAGTGTATTCCTATTTACGGACCACCATTCTCCTGAACACTTGCTTACCAACTGGTACAGAGTATGAATTCATCATCTCACTCCTTTTACTTTGATTTATTGATGTACTTCCTGTTGCTAGAATATTGTCTACTAATCGGACTTAATAAATACTTATCTTAATGACTATGAATGAAGAAAATGCATGTGGTATATTTGTTGGGCATAAACACCATAAATGGTACGGTGGCTATTATAATGATGGTAATTTTTTTCTTCAAAAGCCAGATTGTACATAAAACCCAGGGATTCTTTCCAATATAAAGGCTGAATTCTACATTGTAGAATCAAAATTACATGTGAATTACTCTAATAGAACTTGAACAAGTTATTTCATTTCATTGAACATTAGTTCTATAAAATAGAACTGTCAACAGCATGTAAGTGATTTTTTTTCCTCAAGAACTTAATGAAATGACAAGTTAGAAATGTCTATTATAGTGTTTGGTCTGAATCAATACAAATTTATTTTATTCCTATTTCCTACCCCTCATCTCTTAGTGTCTCTTGAGAAATATTTTTGGATGCCTTCCATATGTCTATCATCATGATTGCCCTTAAATATCAAATACAAGGCTTGGTTATTTCCATTCTTGAACAGGCACTAATTCTCCGGGGAGTATTGCATGCACACAAGTGAAAGAAAAGTCTTGAAAGTAACTCTAGAGAAGGGAAAATAATTGAACCACAAAGAAAAAGTAGCTATTGGAGGAATTTATAAAAAATGTCAAGACACTTCTTAAATTAAATTATGAAGGGCTGACATTTATAAGATCTCAGATATTAAGTGATATTTTTCTGGTAAAAGGGATACCAAAAGCGAACTACAGAAGCTGAAATGGAAGGACAAATATGGAAACTTGTGAGAAACAGTGCATCTAGTATGCAAGGTAGACCTAGGCATTGCAAGAGATAAGCAAGGGGCATTGGGAAACCATGAATAAATGATGCCTATGTCCTACCTTGAATCTCAGATTATTCCCATAGACAGTGGTGGTGTGACCAAAGTGAAGAGTACAGCAGAGCCTCCTCTGTGATTTAGATAAATGTCAGCATGTGTGTAAATGAAGAAGTCAGTGACAGGAATAAATAAAGGAAAAAATATACTTTGGATTATAGAATTTAGAATTTGGATGAAGTATACTGTTTCCTACAATCCCATTCTCTTAGCTCCACTGTTGCATTAATTCAGACTTGCTGACTGTCCATTTCTATTGGAAACTCCCACCTACGAACTGTATGGCCCTGGAGTACTCATTTATACCTCTCGGCTTTCTTATCATCTGTAATAGTGTAATTAAAACATGTCTTTATTTTCACCAAAATGCACTTCTATTAAAATAATTAAATTTATATTTAAATATATGCAGCTTGTTTCAAACATTTTCTATACTTATAAAGTTTGACTGTACAATCATCTTATATTCTTTCTTATTTTTCTAAACAATCTTATTTCATTTTACATACCAATTCCAGTTCCCTCTCACTTCCTTCCTCCCACTCCCCCTACCTTCTTCTCACCCCACCCTGTTAACTCCTCAGAAAGGAAAAGGGATCCCATGGGGTATCAGCAAAGTCTGTCATATTGCATTAAGGCAGGACAAGGCCCTCCTCCGTGTATCTACACTCAACAAGGCATCCTTCTAAAAGGATGGGCTCCGAAAAGCCAGTTCATACTCTACGGATAAATTCCAATCCCACTACAAGTGTCCACACAAATTTCCCAAGCCACACAACTGTCACCCACATTCAGAGGGCCTAGTTCATTCCTATGCAGGTTCCCCAGCTGTCCGTTTGGAGGCAGTGAGCTTCCACTAGTTTGGTTCAGCTGTTTCTGTGGGTTTTTCTATCATGGTCTCGACCTCTTTGCTTATATTATTGTTTCTTCTCTTCGACTGGACTCCAGGAGCTCTGTCTCGTGCTTAGCTGCGGATCTATGCATCTGTTTCCATAAGTTATTGGATAAAGGTTCTATGATGACCACTAAGGTAATCATTAATCTGATTACGGGGAAAAGCCAGTTCACGCAAGCTCTCCACGATTGCTAGGAGTCTTGGCTGGGGTCATCCTTGTGGATTCCTAGGATTTTGTCCAATACTAGGTTTCTTAGAACTCCATCGTGACTCCCTCTATGACGATATCTCTGTCCTTATTCTCCTTCTCCATTCTTCCCTATCCCCCTCCATCACCCTCCCTTATCCCTCCGTCTACAAGTTTACTTATGGAACTTGCCTCTTTCCCCTTTCCAGGGGACTCCATGTATGTCTTTCTTAGGGTACTTCTTATTACCTAACTTCTCTGGGGTTGAAGACTTCAGGCTGGCTATCATTTGTTTCATGTGTAATATCCACTTAAGAGTGAATACTTGCCATCTTTGTATTTCTGGGTCTGGTTTACCTCACTCAATTTTTTTTTCTAGTTCCGTCCATTTGCCTGCAAATTTCAAGATCTCATTGTTTTTTTGTTTGTTTGTGTTTTTTTTTTTACCACTAGATATTACTCTATTGTATAAATGTACCACATTTTCTTTATCCATTTTTAGTTGAGGGCCATCTAGGTTATTTCCAGGTTCTGGCTATTATAAATAAAAAAAAAGCCTCCTTAGGCATCAGGGAATCACAAATGCAAACAACTCTGAGATACCATATTATATACCTGTGAAAATGGCTAAAATCAAAAACACTAATGACAGGTTATGCTGGAAAGGAAGTGAAGTAAGGGAACCACTTGTATTGCTGGTGGGAGTGCAAACTTTTACAGCTCTACTTGGAAATCAGTATGGTACTTTCTCAGAAAATTGGGAGTCAATGTACCTCGAGACCCAGCAATACCATCCTTGGGCATATACCCAAAAGATGTACACTGATGCCACAAGAACATGTGCTCAGATAAGTTCATTTTCTAATCTTTTAAGCCTAATAAATACAAGGATTGAGCTAGATGCCCCTACTTTTCCTCAGTGTCACTGGAAGCACTGATGGGAGGAAACAAGGTCAGAAAGACTCACAAGCTACATTGAGATAGAGTTAGAGGAATAACTATTGAGAGAGATGAGAGAGGGAGAGAGAGAGAAAAAAACAGAGAATTTTGCCTTATTGGAAACATTACCTGAGGCGTATAATTTTTTAAGAAAACATTTATATTAAGTTGTAAACTGAAAGCTTCCACTATTAAACACTTTAGTCTCCATCTTGGCCTTTGATGTGAAGCTAGATACCAGAACTGTAACGGTCTAAAATTTACTATGGAAAAGGACCCCTAGGAATACTATGCCACTCTAATTTTCTGCTAGAAAAACAAAAATGACACCTCTGTCTGAGGCTCTTCTTATTATTACTGGTACTTCTATTACCTTGCACAAGTGTTATCTTCCAAAAAACCTTATCCTTTTCTGATTCTAGGTTAGTGTCTACATCCTATATGAACTAAAAGGTAGATTCAATTTTTTGTCACTCACGACACAAACCTGTTCCATACTATCTATGATGCTTTTCTTCTCTAGTATCTTTTATTATTATTATTATTATTATTATTATTATTATTATTATTATTA
>LOEQ01005743.1:9929-20286 GCA_001685075.1 Bramus lutescens | reverse complement strand
ATATCTTGCATATCATCATAGAACCTTCAGCTGGCGATGGATGGAGACAGAGACAAAGACCCACATTGGAGCACTGGACTGAGCTTCTCAAGGTCCAAATGATGAGCAGAAGGAAGGAGATCATGAGCAAGGAAATCAGGATCCATCATACTTTTTCAAAGAGGAGTGTGTTTGTGTGTGTGTGTGCATTCTCTTAATAACTACAATGAAAGTGTGATGTATATTTTTTGTATCCAAGGCACATTACATAATGACTGGTATTTTTCAAGTACTGGACAGTGGCTCAAGCAAATAAAATCACTTAAGATCCATCCCCTTCCATAAACTTTGATCAAAATTGGCCTTTAGCAGCCACTACGTTATAGCCTTTCTATTGATTATTATTATCCATGTTCATTTTCTTTCTGCAGGGCTAGCTTTTTGTGTGTTGCTCTAGCTCTACACAAGAAGTTTGATAAAAGTCACCCTTCAATGATCATGATGTTAATTTATGTTTGAAATGTATAACCTTGGGATCAATTGAGTTCTGTGACTTGCTGATGTCAAAATTGAAATGATCTTGTAGACAAAAGACAGGAACTGTCTTCAATGACTCCTCTTTAGTCTACTCTGCTTCTTGAGACAATAACCCAAATGTTAATGACTTAAGACACCACTCATCATCTCACAGTTCCATTGGCTCAGGAATCACGGTAAAATTATTCTAGTTTCTTCACCACAGAGTGCTTGCAGACAGTCTTTGAGGTACTGTCTTCAATTGTAATCACTTAAGTCTTTTCTGTGGGACTAACACTTCCCAAATTAGTCACATGTTAGCTATTCAGCACTGTGTGTATTGTTGGCCTAAGAATGCCTCAACTCCACACTGGCTGAGTCAAAAAACACCCACAGTTTAGAAAACTTTTTGAGGTAGGAAGGAAGTGTCAGAGAGAGAGAGAAAGTGTGAGCACAATGAAAATTCTGATCCTTCCTACCTCACGTCAGACTTGATAGCCTTTGTTCCATATTCTATTCAATTGTTGGTCAAGGGGACTGAGTAACACAGAATGTAGATGGTAGCACCTGGAGCTCACCTAAGATCTAACACATTCAACAAACTGAAAAGTTCTAGTACTCTGATATTAAGCCTCTCTGCCAACACAGCCAATCAAAACAAACCACATTCAGAAGTCCAGGTTTAATCTGATCAAAGCATTCCTGGGTGGTCCTAGGGAAAGAAGGTAAACCACTTGGTAGATAGGGGCAGTGCTTTAAATATCCTGTAAGCATCTCAGGGAGAGGAACTGACAATGGTGGGCTTTCTCAGCAGGGCTGGATGGAGCTTCCCAATGCAAATAACCTGATTTTTCTCTTTCAACATTTTCATGGCAATCTACTCTTTTATTAAACCCCAATCATTTTTTTCCGATATCAACATTCATGCAGACACACATTAAATCTGTAACAAACGACTTCCTTTTTATTCTGTTCAGTATATATTTATGCTATTATACATCTCACCTTTATTTTCTTCTACATGCATACTACCCTAGAATGCTGCTAATAATTCCTTTACCAATCCAATGTATATTCAAGTACCTACCATGTACCTAAAACTGTCCTGGTGTTTTCACTTTATAAAATGAATAAAGCCCCAAAGGCAACTTTTAATCCCTAGCAATTTCAGTATAAATTCAATTATGTTCATTTTATAGTAGATGCAATATTTTAAAACTTAATCCTATAATAATATTCTTATAAAAATTAATCTTTGGTATAACATATATTTTAAGAATCATCGTGTTCATTAGGCATATGTTGGAATTTTTAGAACATGTAAGAATAAAATAGCTTTCTTGAAATGCATTATTGCTCCTAATTTCATTGATCCTATTAATTTTTTGTTTATATCATAAAACTGGCTGCAATGATTCAGATCCCTGTTTATAATAATGGGTGAAACCAGACATTTATGGTAGCCACATTAAAGTCAACTAGATTAGTATATAACCACAACAAATGCATCTCCTCTCTTTCAATATTTCTGATAAATTGTATTAAATACAAATGTGTATAACTATAGTTCATATTAAATATAATGGTGCATTGCCTTTGAAAATTGCTTTTTTGTCTTTATTGTCCAATACATTACAAATTAATTTTAAGACCACTAAGCACAGAGCAATAGATGAAAAACAGCTGCTTTAGCACAAACCAATGGTACATGAGACTCCAACATATCTTTCAGCTTGAGCTCTGCTTTTCAGTCTTGGAAACATGGTACAGTTATTCCTACTTAGTAGAACAAACAGGGAGTTTATCAATCAAGGTCCAAATTTATTTTTTATATTAGAGGGTAAAACTAAAGTCTGGATTTCAGTTTTTATACGAAAAATATTTTAACTTGGACTAATTTCGACTAATGTATCTCTTGTTTTCTAGAGTGGGCAAAATTGTTACTTTATTTGTGGTAGGTCAGAGACTGGCATAGTACATTTGAATATGTCTGAGGACATTATTGACTCCTGAGGCTAGAAAGGTATTACTGTCATCTAGACTTAATGATTTGTCACATTATGAGATGGCTACGAGTCTATGGCCTTTGAGGAAAACTAGTAAAATTTGAGTGTCAAATGTTACCACCTGCCCATGTATTTGAACACTTGGTCCCCAGATTGTGGTACTATTTGAAAAGGTTGTAAAATCTTCAAGAGGCAACTCGGTAGTAGAAGTAAGTAGTGAGGGACTCATCACTTATGGCTTTGCCCATGGTTCAGAGCATAGTTTTCACAAACATTTAACGATCCACACCTTGGGCTCTCTGCCATGCCAGTAGCACATGTTGACATGTGTCCACCTCCACGAAAGTGCAAAGAAAAATAAACCCATTGCTCCCTCAGTTTCTCCTTAAGTGTTTGTTCTGGAGATGGGAAACATGGTTAGTATGTGAGTAAAAAAAGAGGGATGCTGCAAAATCTCCTGCACTGCACATGCATAGAACGGGCCAAACAAGCAGAAGAGTCAAGAGTGCCAGTGTGAAAACACTGAAGAAAAGGAATAAAACAGAAATTATGGTAAACAGCAATTAGATGCTGATACCCTTTCCCTGGGAAAGTTATGACACTATCGAGGCATGAATAAATCATCCTGGAACAATAAGGCCAAATATAATAAGACCTGTGGGCTAATATTCAGTTGTAGTTCACAAGGGCACTTGCAGACATAAGGAGTTCTTAATTTCCTACGGTATTAAAGATGGCATAATGTAGTAGCATTTGAATTAAATTTTAATAAATAAAGGCTGCCTGAAGATCTGAGAGTAAAACAGTCCCACTGGGCAGCCTTACAGACTAGATTATGGTAAAACACACCTTTAAATCCCAGTAGTTACAAAGACCTTTAATCCTAGTAGCCACAGTGACACACTCCTTTAATCCCAGTAGCCATACCAGTTGCCATAGAAACTGGGTGGTGCATGCCTTTAATGACAATGGTGCACACATTTATTTCCAACCCTAGAGAGGATGATAAAATGGGAGGAAACAGCTCTCAACACACAGTCTCTTTCTGAGATTTCAGGAGGCAGGATCGTCATTTTAGACTGAGGGTGAGATAAAAGCCAGTGGTTGGCTATTTTGCTCTTCAGACATTCAGGTTGAACCCCAGTTTCTCCCTCTGAGTTTTTATTAAACATGCTTCAGCATAAAGAGGTGAATGCTTGCTAGGTACTGAAGGAATTGTGGAAGGTGGAATGAAACATGAGCTGAAAGGCAACCTACAAATCATCAACAAGCAAAGGGTTCAAACCTCGCAGAGGAGTGCACAAATTCTCTACAAATCCCGAAGAGAGCTTAGAAGAGAAAAACATGCATCAGTTTGGTGCTCAGGACCATCCAAAGATACAAGAAACAAAAAGAGACTTAGGATGATTAAACTATCAGGATTCCAGCCTCATAGACAAGATTATCACAATTGTAAAATGTCTTTGGCATAAAAGGATCACTTTATTGCCATTCTAGCTGTCTTAGCAAATGTAGATACCTTGTCCCTACACAGATCCAGCAACAGGTGAAATTTTGCAACCAGAGACTTCCATTAGTTATCACTTCTAACTGTACTTCAATGTTTGAATCTGATCAACAGTAAAGAAGAGTTCCCCATTCCCCACAAGCCCTCCAGTATTCTTTGTCATGTTTTTCATTTGTTGGTTGGATAGTTGATTCATTTGCCATTCTGGTTTGGATAGGATAAAATATCAAAGTTGTTTTAGTTTTCATTTCTCTAACTGTAAAGGACAATAACCATTTAGAAAGATTTTACTTAGCCATTTGTACTGCTTCTATACTAATTGTTCAGATCCATAGCCATTTCTTCAAATTTTCTCATTTTTACTGTTATATGGCTCTTTGATGTTTGCGTTTGTGGCATATTCTGAATATTTATTTTCTGTCAGATGTATAGGTGGTAAATAATCTCTCACATTCTGTGGACTTCATCTTCACTAGATTGTTTACTTAACTTGCAGAATTTTTTTTTTATTTCAGTGAAGGCCCACTTGCCAGTTCTTGGGCAAGTGGAGTCCTATTCAGAAAATCCTATCCTGTACTGATATCATGCAAGGTCCTGCCTAAGGTTTCTTCAATGCTTAATCTTTTAGAATTAGTTTATGCTCAAGGTAATAAAACCCAGTCTTATGTCCTCTGTGTATAAACATCCAGTTTGTCCAACACCATTTGCTAATGTTGAATTCACTCTCCAGCAACAGCACTTTTTTTAATCATCTGAACAGCTATATATATATATCAGTGTTTGTATATTCAGTTTGATTGCATTGGTCTATATTCCTTATTTCTCTGACAGTGTCATATGGTTTCTTTTGTCAAGAGTGTCTTATACACCTAGAAATCTGAAATCAAAATCCCTCCAGCATTATTCATTTTTAAGGAATTTGGGCTCTCATGGATCATTTGTAAATGCATATAAATTTTAGGAGATTTTTATTTCTTTTATTTTTCTGCTTCTTTAGAGAATTTTATGGGGATTTTAGTAAGGATTGCTTTGAATTTGTAAATGGCTTTTGGTAAATTTTATAAGGCTAATTCTACATATTAGTGAATATGGGATTCCTTTCCAAATTTTAGTATCTCTCTTTTTTCAAAGGTTTCATTGTATTTTTTTTCAAAGTATTTATTATATAGAGATTTTACCTTCTCAGTGATGGTTTTTTTCCTGGAAATTTTACCTCCGCAGGGAGATTTATTACTATGTATTTTATTTTTGCTTGAGGCTTTTGTGAATGGAAGGTGCTTTTATAATGTCTTTTTTTGTATTTTTGTTGATTGTTATAGAAAAACACTTGATTGTTTCATGCTTATTTGATAGCCTGCTGCATTGCTGAAATTACTATTTCTAGAAATTTTCTGGCAGAAAAAATGTCATGTCATCTGCAAATACATATAGTCATTTCTTCTTTTATTAATTGTATTACTTTTTCTTATCTTATTGGACTAGATAGTGCTTTGTGCATAATATTATAAAAGAGTGTGTACAATGAGCAGCCTTGTCTCACTCCTGATTTCAATGTGATTACTTATATATATTTTTTCCTCCAGTTAGGATGGTACTGACTGTGGGTTTCTCATATATAACTTTTATTATGTTTAGGTATATACCCTCTAGTCCTGCATTCTCTAAAATTTTTATCCTGAAAATATGTCGAATTTTGTCAAATTCTTTTTCTGCATCTGCTGAAATGAGCATTTAATTATCCTCCTTCCATTCACTTATTTCTGCATCTCTGGGACAAAGCCCACCTTATCATGGTGGACAATATTTTTGCTGTATATCTGTGTTTGCTTTATGTGTACCAAGGAATTTTCCCACTCTCTTTTTGCTTGTGGATCAGAATATAGCACTCATCAACTGTTCCAGATTCAGGATGCCATCATGGTCAAATCACATGCCAACCATGATGATCATGAACTTAACCTCTGAATCCAGAAGCTCTCATACAATTAAATGCTTCCTTTTCAAGAGTTTCTTTGCTTATAATCTCTCTTCACAGCAATAGTAGAATGACTAAGACAGCATTAGGTAGACAGGGCGGCCTGAGTAGACCTATGTACCCTCCCTGGTCTGACACATAGTTCTGCCCAGGCCCCCTCCTCCGATCTGAACCAGGAAGTTACAAGAAATCCTGCAGGGCTTCTTAGACTGCATAGCAATGCTGAGTGTGAGAACTATTCTCTGTGAGAATTGCAGTGACTTCAAGAGTTTTATGAATAAGAAACCAGTAAACACCAAGATAGTCCAGAGGATAACCTGGCTGGACCCGGTGAATAACTATGGTTTGGGTTGGTGGGATAAGGTCCAGCAGAGAGAGGAGCTAGAGAGTTCATTCTTGCCTACATACAATAGGTATCTTGACTTTGCCATGAGAGAAGGGATCTTTTTTTAATTTATCATTACTTTTGCTTCTCTTTATTTCTTCATTCCTAGAAGTTGTATGCTTTATGATGTAAAAGCAAGCTGACAATGATTCACATGTCTAGCATTATCCTCACTCTCTGTTTCATCAATTCTTAGCCTTTTTTTCATGTAGAATCAAATCTCTCTTTACCTAGAAATTCATGACTGTTCTAGAGTAAACTAAAAATACTGAAATACATTCCCAATATATTCAACAAGATAATACAATTCTTGTTCAAATTATTCATACTTTCCGAGAGCATGGTTGATGTGGGATTTCCCTCTGTATGCTATGAATATGTTTTATTACCATTGACTAATAAAGAAGCTGCTTCAGCCTGTGGCAAGGCAGAATATTGTTAGGGGAAAATTAAACTGAATGCAAGGAGAAAGAATTTGGAGTAAGGGAAGCACCACATAGCTGCTGAAGAAGAAAGATGCTGGAAACTTAACGGTAAGCCACAGCTTCATGGAGATATACAGAATAATATAAATGGGTTAATTTAAGATTTAAAAGCTAGCTAAGAATACATCTGAGCCATTGGCCAAGTAGTATTGTACCAGTTTCTATGTGATTATTTGATCTGGGCACCAGGGAACCTAAAGCACAGTCTTCACTTACACAGGATGATTTTTTATGGATTACTGCTACCTCTTCAGTTCTTAGTATAATACTTGACATATTACAGGCTTTGACGGATAAGGATTTCTTTAGCTACTGGTTTAATCCTATTAAAATCTGCAATGATATTCAAGCTGCAACAGCTACTTACAGTCTTTAGTAAGTCTCCCTCAATTTTTAATATTTTAAATCCTTTATTTGTGTTACACATTCTGTATCATTTATAGTTTTTAAGTCACATGGAAACAAATTGGCTTTCCATTTGTGGGAGAATATGAAGTAGAAATAAGGTAATATAAGACTATAAGATAGTTGATGTTGAATATCAATTTTATTGCAAAGAGAGATCAGATAAATAGTGAATTTATACACTTCTAAATGAATTTTAGATTTTTTTCTAAGAGAACTGAAATATAGTGTAGCAACTGAGAGGCAAAGAATTGCCCTAAGTATCAACAAAATTCCTTAGAAATATAAGTTACTATTTTCCTTTTTCCTGGAGTATTCAAATCAAACTCTAGATTTAATTTGATTCACTCTATAAATACTGTAGTCTCAAGTGTTACTTACGAAAAATGAGTAAAAATAAAAGCCATCAATCTGAAATATTTGATCCTAAACTTAGAATAATGTACTCAGGTATCAGTAGTAACCCAGTAGTGTATTGATTTAAAATACACCAGTATGATGATTGTGTTTCCTTTCAAATGGCCCTAAAGGCACCCACTGATATATCTGTCTCCTTTTTTCAATAGAGAACATATTGATTTTCACAAAAATAGAGCAAATTAATGATGGAAAAATCACTTCTGAGAATAGAAGTAAGTGGGTCAGAGAGGTGGGAAAGTATCTAAACTCAAATCAATCTTAGGACATGGTCCTTCAAAGATAGCTTCATAGTACATTTCTTTCCCCATATTCCAAGATCAGAGGGGTTTCCAGTCAGTCTTCCTCTGTTAACTGGATATTTTCACAAGTTAATCGTTTTGCCTTTCTCTGTCTACTTCCTGGTCTGTCGCAGTAAGGCAGTTGACTGTATGAAGTGCACACTCAAGAACTAGAGGTAGATTTAAGCTTTTGCTCCACTCTGTTTTTTCTGGGGCCCCAGTCCACAGAATGGAGCCATTTTACTTTAGTCTTCTAACCGCAGTCTGAAAATTCAGAGGCAGGCTGAGAAATTTTCCCCTACATGATTTTACATGCTATCAAGTTGACAATCAGCACCTACCTTTACATCATTAGTCTTGTCTATAACTTCAGATTCTCTCCTTTCCCCACAAAGGGGCACATTTTTTTCTTTTCAACTTTTAATTATAATTAAAAAGAGATTAACTTTCCATAAAAAGTAAAAACTTTACTTCCAGTTCCAGGAAATCTGTTGTCCCATTATCTCCACTTCTTATACATGCACACACACACACACACACACACACACACACACACCCCTGTATATATTTCTTTTCAAGAATTTATTAGCAATATATTACTTCTGCACTAATTGACTAAACTCTTTATGGTCTGAATTGTTTCAATTCACAAAAGAAAAATGTAGAAAAGCTTAAATAAATGGAGTGGGGTTTTTTGCTTCTTAATTTGAAAAAAATTTAAAGCCTTACAAGACATTATTAACTGAGCAAATAGATCATTTCCTATATAAATAAAAATTATAATGCTCTTCTGTTTATGGCACAAAACCTTAGTAAAATTCAATCAAAAAATCTCTTTCTATTAAAACTTAGCAAATTTTTAATTATAAAATTATTCTGGAGAATAGGCCAGTTATTTTGGGGAAAGAGACTATAACAACATATATATATATATATACACATTGGCATACACATATGGATCTTTGATATTTTAGTTTTCTAAAAAATCCTTTCATGAAATTGTGGATCTTAGATTGCATGTTTAAAGCCTGTTGATTTTTAAATTAACCATGAAGTAAGCTCATTGGTCTGATTAATGCAATTCATCAAATGCTGGTGTTGTTGACTTAACATACATTTTAATATCTATGTTATTGGTGGCATTTGTTTAGATGAGTATATTGTTTTTCAAGTTTATTAAAATTGGACATCAAAGAGTTGAAGGGAAAATATGTGAAAGCACATAATATATGGAAATCTCGCCAATTAGGCTCCTAGCTGAAGATGTTTCCTGATGTTTCTAGTGCACTGCACAGCAAAGCTGCAGCACCATTGTAATTTGCCAAGAGTATTAGAACTGTTAATTCTTTTAAATGATTGAGCCTAAAACAAATTAAGTGAAATTATTATCTTCCTCCCTAGCTGTCAAGAACTCCAAATTGTTCATTTCCAATGACATTTAGTGTAATCTCACTCCACCCTCTTTGGAATAAAGTCCAAATCCTATTGAAATGCTAATGAAGCTAATGAGGGTGTATCTTCTTAAAATTTCTTTTGTCTTTGACTTTAATTTTTTTCTATTTGAGGGGCTGGTTTCATTTTATTTACTTATTTTCAGCTTTATATATCCTTTGTACTGAGAGATGAAAGAAATTATGAGGAAGAAGGAGGGGGAAAAGACAAAGAAATTATTTTGGTGTCTGTCTTTTAAAAAATAATTAATCTTTTTCAGATGTTCATTCCACATGAATGATATAATTTTGTGTGCAACAAAATGTGGAGAACTGAATAACCAAAGAAGTAAAACAGGATTATCAATTCAAAGCTAGACAAGTAGACCTCAGTTCCTGCAGATTCTGGGAAAGCACTGAAGACTTGGTTATGGCTAGGCAGGAAAATTTACAAGAAACCAGAAAGGAGCTTTGGATGGTGGCTATCTTTCTTGTTGCCAGTAATCTTTTTTTTTTCTTCAGTCCTCAATTATTTCCTTTAATACATTTTTAAAGCAGAAATGAAATCTACAAATGAAAGTGAGACATGTTAATGTGAACATCTTGGTATATACATGTTGAGAGGATACTCAATAACTTCAGGATTCAAGAATCTTACAGAACTCAGACCTGGAAGAAATTCAGAATGAGGCCTCAGCCAAAAGTCTGAGAAGTTATTTTTGGAGGCATAAGTCGAAGTCAAGTACTGGAACTGAAGTTAGCTAGGAAATGTCACAACCTGACATACATTTCTTAAATAGCAAAACTCTTTATGTCTCCCTCAGGAAAAGCATTGAGATTCCAAACAAGGAGGAACTTGAACAATGACAACTTGAATTTTGCATGCAAATGGATGGAAATAGAAAATACTATACTAGGTGAGATAACCCATACCCCAAAAGATGAATATGGTATGTACTCACTTATTAGTG
>LOEQ01005742.1:51568-81468 GCA_001685075.1 Bramus lutescens | reverse complement strand
GAGCTAGTTCCAGGACAGGCTCCAAAGACACAGAGAAACCCTGTCTCAAAAAAAAAAAGAAAAAGAAAAAAAAAACCCTGTGAATATCTTACTCTTTGTTACTTGTTGAGAGGAAACTAAAGATTCAGTTGAATTTGCATAGCTAACTGGCAGACTTTAAAGTGCCATTATCTACTGGAGCCAGTGTAATCACAAGGACCCATAATTGTGGAAAAAAGCAGAAAGCTAGAAAAGCCTTTCTTTTGTCTTTGAAGATGGAAGGAGGCCCACAAGTTAAGGGATTCAGGCAGCCACTGGAACCAGGGAAAGGCAAAAAATGCTGATTAGTCCCCCTAGACTCTTCAGAAAGCATGCAACCATGGTGACATATTGATTTTAGTGCCCTGGAGATTCTGTTGAACTTCCGATAATGTAGGTTGTTCTAGGCCATTTATTTATAGTAAGCTGTTAAGCAAAATTAGGAAGTTAAAACAATATTTTCTTTCATAGAGCATCACGGAGTTGAAGGTGTTGATCATGGTTCCAGCACTGTTTAAAAGCACCTGTTTCCACACATTGTCATCAGTGCTGATGATGATCTCTCCTCGTAAAGCAGATTCTTTTATATGGCAAACCTATCCAATGCTGTAGCATATATTAGAATGTATTCTGCTGGTCAGCATTCTCTGTTATAGATAGACGCTAGGATTATCAGTACTACAAGATAAAATAAAAAGAGCACCTGATTAAATGATCTTTTGAGGAGCATACAGAATCTTGGTACATAGCCTTGGCTGACCTCGTGCTCACTCTAGCCCATGCTATCCTTATATTTGTGGCATTCCTTCTACCTCAGCCTCTTCTGTAGGGTTACAGGTAAGCACCACTCCACCTAACTGTAAAACTGGATTCTTACAACTTTTAATGTGCTAATATGTGTTGCAAGCATCCAGCAAGGAGGTGTAGTTGTTTCTCAAGTTTCCTATGACTGGTGTTTCCTTAGGGAAGGAAACGATGTGATACTATTCTTTAAGGTTTTTGTTTCTTTCTCTCACTATATATTGTTCTTGCCATGCCACAGCATACATTGCCATTCTTAGAACTCTGCCTCTGAAGTCTTAGATTCGGCCATACCAACCACAACACCCCCCCCCGCATTAATCTGCTTCTAGACTTCTTATATACTGATTTTTCTTCCTCCTTTATTAGTCTTTTTTCTATTCATCCTCACCCTATCTTGTCTTTTCCTGTCCTTCTGACATTGGTTTACTATCTTAACAGTACCCTCTTCCCCTCATCCCATTGCCCTTGCTCACTTGTCTAGAAACATTCCACACTGAATGATTCTGACAGTCTGCTTCTTCAGGTATCCTGTCATTTAAAAAGTCTTCTTAACTAGCTACTTAATGCAGTCTTTAATGTGTATTTTCCCTTACTGGCTTACCTAACTCTTTATAGTAATTATTTTACACTTTTACTATTTCTTGAAGCTTTACTGATTGAGGAAGATAGATTTGAAGTTCAATAATACTGCTATATTGCTGTGTTTTGTCAAGCTACACATAGCAGTTTGAATTAATTTAAAAAAAAGTTAAAATTCAGTTTCTGTCTCATTAATACATCAATCTTTTTTTTCTCTTTTTCTGTAGTACTTTGGCATTTCACATATGTTAAAATTTTTCCCTGACACAACAAGTCATGCAAAATGAACTTTATTAATCTTCACTTTTTGGAGGTAAGGCTAGAATCTCATGTAGCACAGGCTGGCCTCGTACTTACTGTATAGTTATGAAGCTGAGGATAATTTTGAATTTTCAGTTTTGCTTTTATCTCTTAAATGGTAAGATTAACAGGCTTAAGACAAACCACACTTGGTTTATTGGTGGGGAGGGGTTTGTGAGTGGGAACATGACTGGGATCAGACTCAGGATTTTATGCATGCTAGGCCAACTATACCTTGGTCCCTGGAACTTAAATTTGTTTAATTTGAACTTTAAAGATGTGTGCTTAGGTCTCTCAAGCGCTAAGTATGTTAAACAATTTGGGTGTAAAAATCTACTTTTGGGGGGGCTGGAGAGATGGATCAGCAGTTAAGAGCACTAGCTGCTCTTCCAGAGGACTCTGGTTTGGTTCCCACAAGACAGCTCACAACAATCTGTAACTCAGATCCCAGGGAATCCAGTACCCACTCTGGTCTTTTCAGACTGCACATATGGAGTGAACAGAAGATGTTCATGCAGACAAAACACTTGTGCACCTAAAAAGGGGGAAAAAATTAAATCTTTCAGTAGTATATTTTATGAAATCTAAAAATCAGTAATTGAAAATTATGGTATTTTATTTAGACATGGTATATAATTGTGAAATATTAATTAAATTTTGACAATTTAGAGCAAAAAGAATGTAAAATCTTTAATTGACTTTATGTTGAATATATGTTGAAATGGTAATATTTTGGGCCTGTGAGGTTAGACTGTAGTATTAAAACCAGTTTCATTGTTTCTTTTCAATTTTCAGCATCACTAGAAAACTTGATTATGTATTTCTTTCTATTGGCCGGTAGTAATATAGATCATGAAGAGTTTTCAACAAAGGATTTTTATTATTAAGTGTTTAAAAAGAACTTTTGTGTGAAATTACATTTATTACCTTGATGTTTAAATGTACAGTTGTTTGTTTAGATAGGATTTCTTTATGTAGATATGGTTGTCCTGAACTCTGTATCCAGGCTGGCCTCAAACTCAGAGATCCACCTGCCTCTGCCTCCTAAGGACTGGGATCAAAGGTGTGCACATCCACGCTGGCTATCCAGTTGTTATCTTTCATTATAGCTTTATATTGCTTCAATAACCAACATGACCAAAAGCAACTTGGTTAGGAAGGAAAAGCTTTATTTAGCTTACCTATTATGAGAAGCCAAGACAGAAACCTGGAAACAGAAACTAAAGCAGGTACCATGGAGGAATGTTGCTTACTGGCTTGCTTTACCTGCCCACAATGGGCTGGGCCCTCACTACACCAATCATTAATCAAGAAAATGCTCCACAGGCCTACAGACTAACCTAATGCAGGCATATTCTCAATTGAAATTTCTTCCTCCCGGATGACCCTGACTTGTCAAGTTGACAAAGAAAATCTAATCAGGACAGTAGTCATCTAACATATTTATTCACAAACTATATTAAAAAGCACTATCCTAAAGAGGAATTCGAGTATGAATTATACTGAGCGTGGAGTTTAGGGAGGTAGAAACAGAATTGGAAGATAAGTTGTTGGCATACTAAATGAAAGACTATATACTTTGGGTTGTAAATTGGTGTGTTTTGAGTTGGCGTGGTAAATTTCGGGAACTCTGCAAATGAAGTTACGACAGAGATGAGAGCCTGTATTAGTATTACTGGGATAATGGGAAACATTACTGAGAGATTTTTGCAAGGATGCAGTCAATGGCTTTTAATAACTGGTTAGATACGAGGAATGAAGGAGAGGAAAAGAGGTAGAAGATAGTGAAGTTGGCTAGGGAAAAAGGACATAGGGAATAAAAGTATGGCTATTGAGTAGATTCAGTTATGGTGAGATACCAAATAGGCAATTCAAAGCGCTGACTGCTCTTCCAGAGGAGAGGTTCAACCCCAGAACTCACATGGTGATTCACAGCTGTCTGTAATGTCAGTTCCCGATCACCCTACATTCTGACAACTCAACATTCTCGTCTGACTTCTATGAGCACCAGGCATGCACGTGGTTAGTACACAGAAATATATGTAGACAAAACACCCATCCAAGTCACATAAAAATTATGTAAAATGAGATCATAGCATGGGCTGATTGCAAATAATTTTTGGTTATGTTTTAAGATCTTAGTATACAACAACTGGAAGAAATCACAACCTCTGCCAGCTCCACATCTATGGATTCAGCCAATCCTGCATCAAATATATTCAGGAAAAATAAATCAAAACAAAACAAAACAAAAAAGCCCAAAAATCCTTTGTGCCATGATAGGGTTCACATACATGAAGCCCACAGTTCCCAGCAATAATAGTAAAACTGTATCTGTATTCAATATGCATGGATTTTTTTCTCGTTGCCATTCTCTAAACTATATAGTATTGACTTTTATTTACTAAGCATCTACATTGTATGAGGTATTAGAAATAATTCTGAGATGATTTACAGTATAAAGATGTGTATAAGTTACATCAGTCTTTCCCCCCCCTTTTTTTTTTGAGGCCAAATGGGCTGTCTTCAAGCTGTGTAACTGAGGTTAACCTTGACTTTTAGATCTTTGCCTTCTGAGAACTGGGATTATAGGCCTGCACTACCTCACCTGGTTTTTTAATTTCTAGGAATTGAACTCAAAGCTTTGTGTATGCTAGACAAGCACCATGCCAACTGAGGAGCATCTCCAGCAACTGGGTTATGTACCTAGTTCAACTTCTGTTCTTAATGACTTTTAGTAATCTATTGGTGCAAGTGTATGTGAATTAAATAAAAGTAGAACATCTGGGGGGGATGGTAATACTATGTTACTACCACTACTTTAGTTAATACCTCCCAGTCATTTATAAGAATTTGCATTTATAAATGCAGTTTGATTCAGATAAGCATTGTTTAGAAACAACACTGACTACTTACTTTCACATTGCAAGATGCCCACTTTGTGTCTTCTAATCCAGTTTAATCATTTATAAACAACAACAGAGGTTTATTTCTTCCTGCTTTGGAGTGTGAAGGCCATTCTGGGTGTTGGCATGGGGTCTGAGAGCATGATCACAAAGAGCCCTAGCTAGTTCTCTTTAGGCCCTATATAAGGCACTAGTCCCTAAGGGAGTTGCCACCATATGACATTCATGTCCAAGAGTCCGCACCTATTAATATTGTTGCATTGGAGTTTAACTTTCAGCATGCATTTGGAAGGAGACAATATTTAAACCAAAGCTAGTAATTAAAAGTTACTCCATTTACTTCTATTTTTTTTTCATTTTATAGATTAGATCTGCCTTCTATTTTGAATCAGTTTTGTATATGTGGTGATATATTACTTGAGGTTGTTTCTCTCTCTCTCTCTCTCTCTCTCTCTCTCTCTCTCTCTCTCTCTTTTTCTTTTCTTAGTTTTTCAAGACAGAGTTTCTCTGTAGCTTTGGAGCCTGTCCTGGAACTAGCTCTTGTTGGCTGGGCTCGAACTCACAGAGATCCACCTACCTCTGCCTTCCGAGTGCTGGGATTAAAGGTGTGCACCACTACCAACCGATCAGGTTGTCATCTAGTTAATTTTTTTTAATCTAGTTGTTATAGTATTATTTATTTTATATATTTTTTCTCCTTTAAGTTCCTTGGTACCTTTGTCAAAAATTGGCTATGTACAAAAACACATTCACATATGCGTGAGTGTCTTAGTCAGTGCTCTATTACTGTGAAGAGACACCATGACTGCAACTCTTATGCAAAGAATGCATTAATTAGGGCTCACTTACAGTTTCAGAGGTTAGTCTATTATCAGGGCAAGAAGCATGGTGGCACGCAGACAGCACGCTGGAGAGGTAACTAAGAGTTCTATATCTCATCCACAGGCAGCAGAAAGAGAGAGGCACTCGGCCTGACTTGGGCTTCTGAAACCTCAAAGCCCACCCCAAGTGACAAACTAACTCCAACTAGGCCACAGCTACCCCACCAAGGTCACTCATAACTAATCCTTCTAAGCAAGGTCACTCATAACTAATCCTTCTAAGTAGTGCCACTCCTGGATGACTAAGCATTCAAATATATAAGCCTCTGGGGGCTGTTATTATTCAAACCACCACAGTAAGTACATCAGTAGATGTTTATTTTTGGCTCTTGTTCTACAGTATCTCCTTTTACATTCCCTTGCTTACTATAGCTCTTTGGTGTGTTTTGGGTTTTTTTTTTGTTTGGTTTTTTTGTTTGTTTGTTTCTGAGACAGTGTTTTTCTGTGTAGCCCTAGCAAACCTAGAACTCCATAGACTAACTAGTCTGACCTTAAACTCAGAGATCTGAATGCCTCTGCCTTCTGAGCATGGGATTAAAGTCATGCACCACCACTGTCCGGCTTTAGTAAGTTTTAAAGTCAGGTAACATACACATTCTCAAACTTTATTCATTTGGAAAATTGTTAATTATAAATACTTGTGTTTCCAGCTAAACATGATGAAAATGTCTACCAATTTCCATCAAAAACCATATGTTCAGGTTTTTATTGAAATTGCATTATAACTATAGATCATTTGGGGGGTACTTGCAAGTGTTTCCAAAGAAATGACTTTTGGTTCTCACTTTCTGTTTATTTTCTTCATTCCGTTTGATTTGAGTGGAGTGGGCCCCTTTTTACAGCTTCTTACTATTAGTGCTTTTAGAGCTTTCTCTTCAAAGCTCTGGATGCCTCCCTGCTGCCTTTGCTGCGTGTATACATTATGCACATTTCCAGTTTCATTTTGGTTTAAAACACTTTCAAATTTCTCTTGGCATTGCTCCTTTGATTTTTGGTTCTTTAGAAATAGATACTTTGATTTTTTTAAAGTTATTTGAAGAATTTGGCAAACATTTCTTGATGTGAACAACTAATTGTAGCTGGCTTTCTAAATTGTTTTGTATTTATATGATTTAGTCCTTTTAAATTTATGAAGACTTGTTTTGTGGTTCAGTTTATTGTCTATCTGACTTCATGTGCACTTGGGAAAAAAATGTTGTGTTGGGCAAAATATTCTATAGATATTAATTAGGTTGGTTGGTAGTACTGATCTAACCTTACTGGTTTTGTGCCTTGCTTATCCTGTTATTTACTAAAAGATGAATTTTGAAACATTAAATAGTTGTAGATTTTTCTATTTTTTCCTTTTTTATTTTTACTTGTGTGTTAACATCAAATGCTATAATAGTATGCTTTCACTTATTTCTCCTTCCCCTTCTCTCTGTGTGTGTGGGGGGGGGGAGGTTGGAGACAGCAGCTCATGTTGCCCATGCTGTCCTCAACATGCTTCAGCCTCCAAGGTCCTAAGATTAAAACATACACTACCATGTCTGGCCTCATTACGCTCCCTTTCTTTTTGGCTTGTACTGCTGTTAAACATCTATATTTGTTTTAATCTCTATAATCTAGTCATTTTTCTTTTGATTTTGAAATATTTTTTGTTGAACATAAAATTATGTTGAAGTTTTCTTTTTTCTGTACTTTGAAAATAATGCCTCTCGCTTGCCTTTTTTTCTGTAGGGATTCAACCATGGTTCTTACCTTTATTATTCCTTACAAAATATGTTTTTATTTTCTTTGTTTGCTTTTAAGATTTTCTTCTATTAAAATGATTCCATAGGTTTTCTTCTGTGGTTAAACATTTGCAGTTTATTGAGTATTTTAATCTGTGGGTATCGGTTTGGGGAAATATTTGATCTTTTCCGGAAAGTTGAAAATTTGAGTAATACACACACACACCTTTATGTAATAGGATACTACTTAAGAAAGTGGGATAGCATGAAGACTTGACACACAGTAGACCTTAAAATTGTGTATTTGTGAGTTTTTTCTATAAATAGCGTTTGACTCTTAAGGCCAGAGAAAGCCATAAAAATTACTTGTGATGTCTTAGTTTCTTCAAGGAACACTGTCAGTTGCCATGAGAGTATTTATGTGATAGTTCTTTTATATAATTTATGCAAGAAATTACAGAATATCTTTTTTTGTGATAATTGTCTTTTTGACCAAAACCTTTCTAAAATTGGAGTTTGTTTAGGGAAGAGAAAAGGGTATAGAGAGACCTCCTGGCAAGGAGCTTGAGCTAGAAGCTAAAAACCAAGACAATTTCCTGGACTTCTTCGGGTTTAATAAAAGTAAACATTTAGGTGGATTGCACACTGTTTAAAATGGAGGCTGAAATCATAAGCAGTAGTCACTATTTATAATTAAGGTGTGACTACATGAGCCATTGAAAAGTGAAATGAAAAATGAACATTATGAAAATGTTTAGGCTCTAGAATTCTGGGTTTAAATCCCAGTGTTAACAGTCTTTGAAGCCTTTGGCAAGTTTCCTATAAAGTCTTTCTTTATAAAATTAAAGAAATCTCAGGTTGCTATGAAAAACTCTGAATTATATCAAATTATATAATATTTAAGACTACAAAAAGAATCTATACATTGCAGTATACCAAGAATATTCTCTACTTCTAGGTGATCTCTGAAATTTAAAAAAAAAAAGATATGCAAAAGTCAAATTTTTACCAGAAACCATTACTTAGCCCACATTTTCAGTTTTATCGAGGCAACTCCTTTTTAATTAACTTCCATATCTGATGTAAGAAATGGATCAAATAATCAAATAATTTAATAAACTAAACCTGATACATTATTTTGGCCTCAGTGAATCACCTGCTTCCTGACATCTAGTCTTCGTATACTGACCTTGGTATGTTGTGTTACTTCTCTGACACAGATACTTGATGTGCATTTGTGCTTTCCCTTCTAACACTGTTAGCACAGAATGAAGCTGAGGATGAGAGACCACTTAAAAGATCTGATTTTCTCAACTATTAATAGCCATCCAAGACTAGTGAATTAGACTGTGAAGGTCAGCACTAACATTAGCTAGCCTGAGAGATGAAGACTTCAAAGCAGCAAAATCTCCGGAGATTTTGAAGACATGTCTTAGATTTATCAGGTTCCACTGAGCTGTTATATTAAGCACTGACTGACTTACCAATAAGAGCAACGATGAAATGGTAGATGTGACCAGACTCTAGCAAATAACATTTGTCAGTAGACTAATCCTGGAGTATGGGAGGTGGACCAAGATGGTTCCGTGGATTTCAGTAGAAAAAAACTGGGAGAATTTAGCATTTGCTAATTGAGGAAACAATAGAAGTAGGCGTTAGAAGGAAAGAGCTCACTGGGGGTCGACAATATTTGGCAGGTGATGCTATATAAAAACATTTGCTTTCACTTTTGATAATGATAAAATCTGAGGTTATTAGATGTGCAGGTGAGTGTTAGTGCCTCTTTTAAGAATCTGAGTACTGGTGCTCGTATCACCAGTATACAGATGGGATTTGTTTAAAGCTCAGGACAGCACTGTTAAAAGAGTTCAGAAGTCTGAGACATTTAGAAACTACACTGAATATAGAAAACTGATAAAATTGTTAAACATAGTTATCCTAGAAGCCAAGTTAAAAAAAAAACAGTATCAAGAAGGCAGAATCTCTTCAGTGCTGCTGACATGTTGAAAAGTAAGGTGAGGTCTACAAACTGACCGCTGGATTTAGCTTATGTGGAAGTCATTGAGGATCTATCTTATCAAAACAAGCTTTTCTTTGGAAAAGTGGGGCATAATAAGACTGAATTGTGTTCAGCTGTGTCTGAATGGAGACAGGGTCTTTGCCCTGTAGCCCAGACTGGCACTGAACTTAGGGCAGTCCTGTCTCTGCTACTTCTCCCAATTTATGAAAGAGTTTTTTAAGATGGACACATAACATCTATTTATAAGATAGAATAGGATAAGAAACAACAGAAGAAAAGTCCAACAGAGAGGAGAAAAGTGGTTAAAAACTATTTCCTGATAGCCACAGGGACTTGCCTGCATATTCTGGATGGCTAGGAATGATGGTACAGCAGCAGCCTGGGAAGGGGCTGGTATAGAAGGGCCAAAAGCTTGAGAGCAGTCTGGGCTACAATGCAAGTTCAAGACCAGTTTCTTTAAAATGAAATTCTTGAAAAAAGGGTTGGTGATACAGAAATGTATAGTTTAATAACCGAGCATTTGCCTAGTATGAAGAACCTGGGTTCAGTTCCCAGTACCATCAGACATACATAAAATATGCATAAAAGAAAAAAGTTTCTTAACTAAATAAAATTTAATGGCAAATTTAGAGAGAATGAATAACTACTACTAATTCCTGGGAGCCTACTGTACATACAGTGAACTACAAAAATAATGCAAGTTAGGAAGTTGGACTTTGTACTTCCCTAATCTAAAGGTATTCGGTACTTTACATTAAATAAAAGACTATGATTACTTTTTTCAGTGTCAAGGATGGAATCAAAACTCCTGTTCTCGTTTTGTTCTCTGTTCCTTTCCTTTTTAAATTTAAAAACATTTTTCAGAGCACTTTTAGGCCTTCACTAAAGTTATTTCTTTCCCCATAGTTTTCTTTTCAACTTTGTTATGCAATTAAACATTTAGCTGTTTCAGATTCTCTTCTCTCCCTTAACAATATATGTTAAGGTTTCTTTCTCCTTTTTCATATACTAAGTTATAAATAGTTATCAGGATGTACCATAGACTGTTCACCTGTTACAGGGCCTCTTGGTTGCTTCCAGGATTTGATAATAATAAATAAAATTGCTGTAAACATCTGCGTGCAGATTTTGTGTAGACATAAGTTTTCATTTTGTTTGTGTAGGTGCCGGAAGCACAATTTCTGCATTGTGTGGTGAGTATAAAGTATGAGAGACTGCTGGACTGTTCCACTGGCTGCACTAGTTTGTGCTACCGCTAACAGTCAGGGAGAGTGCCTATGGACCCACATACTCATCAGTATTTTGGTTTTGTCAGTGTTCTGGATTTGGCCATTTTACTAGTGTAGAGTGGTCTCATTCTTCTTTTGATTTGCATTAACCATAATTTCAATTCTATTTTCTACTCCTTCAAATTTGTACTGTGATTTGATGTTCTGTTAATCCTACTCCTGCTATTCACATATACAGATACCTGATTACTTCGCCTTTTTTAAGGTGCTCTTTCCTGACCATTTTTCTATCATGCTAATTTAATTAAAATTGCTTTCTTTTTAATTTTTCCTCTATTATAGGACATGTTTATTTTAAAAAATTTTTAGCTTGCTTTGCTTACATACTTCAAGAAGGTATAGGTGTTATTACAAAGAATCAAATGTTTTTTAAAAAGCTAACTGAAAACTTGCTGTGCTATATCTCATCTAATATAAAAATTGGGATCAGAAGAAACAGCTTTCTCGTTGTTGATGACCTAATCTAAATTTCTTGTTTAATTATGTACGGTACTGAACTGTTTTATTATGGATCTCAGATGTTTTAATTTCTGTACAATTTACTGTTTGATACATAGTACATAGATTGCACTTAATGAAAGCAGAGTCTGGATTTTAGAGAGACAAGTAAACGCTCATGTGTTTCTTTTGTTATATAAAATGGTGTATTTCTTGTATTAAAAACAAAGTCTGATGTTCTTGGGTCTCATTTCTTGTTTCTATTTCTTTTTCTAAAATACCTGAAAACTAGTATTAAATGTTAGGATCCTGGCTTTAAATTGAGACATTGTCCACATTGACTTGTGTTTAATTGGGTGAAGTAAGTACCATGCTAGATGTACACACACACACACACACACACACACACACACACACACACACACACACANNNNCACACACACACACACACACACACACACACACACACACACACACACACCCCTGAATAGATCAGACCTTATTTAGTGGAAAAATATGTAAACAAATGATTTATTTGTGTGGTGCTGTAGCAAAACTGCGCGCACACACGTACTGGAATAATTGGCCAAACCACAGCTTTCTTACAGGCATTACCTCAGTTTTTACTCGAGCCAAGAATGAGCTGGTCAGATGAGGGAAAAGGGAGTACATTCCAGTGAAAGTGCCAACAAAGATGCCGAGAGGCAGAATAGCAAGAAACTAAGAGTAACAGAGGCTCTCTGGGTCAGAGTCAGAGCTTTGCCATCTGATTTACTGTGTTAAGGAAGTTGGAATTGCTTTCTCTCATTTTTTCCCACGAATATATGCTTTGAAAGTATAGCAACAAAGCTCATTTCTGTCATTTTAGTGCTAAAAATTACGAAAAACCGTGTATTTGATTCTAAAACTGATTGATATGCAGTTCTAAGTTCACTTTCCTAATTTGTAGAAGAAAATAGTAATTGCATTTTTTTTGACTGGTTGGGGGTTGTAGTTGACTGTAAACAGTAAAGATAAATGCAGTGATGGGTGACTTTTTTTTCAGTGCTTATAGTAATAATAGCTTCTGTTACTCTTTTTCATCCTCAGAACATCTCAGTGAGGTGTTTTATTTAATTGTCTCTAACTAAACTGGAACACTTTAGGTTCCACTAAACTGTTTTACTTTAGGTTATAGCTAGCAAATAGTAGCTTCATTTGTTTAAGAAAGACACATAGCAGTGTCTCTTATGCTCCCATTTTGTGAGATCACATATATAGAATACTTCAGTATGTCTAGCACATAAGAACTATAAATAACGCCAGGTGGTGGTGGTGCTTGTCTTTAATCCCAGGCGGAGGCAGTCAGATCTCTCTGAGTTCAAGGCCAGCCTGGTCTGCAGAGTGAGTTCCAGGACAGCCAGGGCTGTTACACAGAGAAACCCTATTTTGGAAAACAAAAGCAGGAAAAAGGGAGTCCGTGTGGTTTGATGTTGTTCCAGGGCAGTCTCGCTCTGCAGATCCCGGCTAGGAAACTGGTATCACACTGTCCTATAGAGATCACTCAGCTTGTCAACAGTGAAGCACACATGAGGGCATCGTTTAGGGTCTACAACCAAAATCTGTTAGAAATATATTCGGAATAACATTTAAAGGGGTTTTAAGAAACTAATATAGAAAGAAGAGAAACTTTGTTATTTTTCCTTTGCTTTTTGCATTAAGTCATTTAAAATAAATTTTTAAAAGTTTTTCCCTAAGGGCGTTCTCTGTTTTTTGTGTTAACTCATATTTTCCTCCTCTCCTCTATCTAGAGTGTCTTAAACCATTCTACCTTGTGAGAAATTGGATGCTCTTGCAGATAGTCATTGTGGGAGAAAACGTTTCATTTAAGTCCCAGATGAGGACCGAAAACTTGAAATCAGAGGACCATCTGAAATCAAGTAATATTAGGTAGGATAAAAATTACAAGGGATTTCTGCATTGTTATTCATTTCCAAGGTGTATATTAAATTTTTCATATTCTGTGGACATTGTGAAAAGAATCTGAGACCTCCTGAAGGATTGGGAAAGGATATGCTAAAAATTCTATTTTTACTTATGTGGCTTTGTGAGAAATTAAAGCTAGGTTTACTTTGACATTAATATTGATGTCTTGTGGTCCAAGGAAACTTCCTTAAATGTACTGAAATACATTTGTATGTTTAGATTCAAAGTTTTCTGAGTATTTATAAGCCTAGGTACATGTGATTCATCTTTTTCATATAAAATTTTTTCTTTATTATGTTTATGGGTGTTTTGCCTGCGTGTATGTGTGCATACCACAAGTGTACAGTATGTGAGTCCAGAAGAGAGTATTGGATACCCTGGGACTGGAGTTAGAAATGATCATGAGCCCATGTCGGTGCTGGGCAATGAACCCAGGTCCTCTGGAAGAATAGCCAGTACTTTTAACTACTTCCTGAGATTCCTCTTATAAATTTTTCTTCAGAGTTAAAGAAACTGTCTTTTACATATTTGGTGATTTTATTTGACCCCAGGAAACATCAGTTCTGGGTTTTACTTGTCGTCATGGATTTAATTAAATGCCACAAAGACCTTGAGAGTTTGGTGGTAATATTACAGAAGACCTGTTCTGCATGACCAGTTAGTAACTCTTGCTGTAGCATCTTAATGACATATCGTGTCTGATTCATATCAGAGGTGTGGTTTTACACTTAAAGTTTTATACTCTATAAATTGATACCACCATGATTGATGGTGACATTTGTAACTACTTCATTTCAGAAAACCTGCTTCATTTTTATAATGCTTATGAGCTCTGGTTCTGGAATTGCATTGCAAGGTAGAATCAGAGCTCTGCTACTTCCTAATCCTGTGACAGTAGGAAAATTATTTCATACCTCTGTCCCTTTTCCTCATCAGCAAAGGATCACATTCCTACTTACCTTATAGAAAGACTGAAATTTAAAGTTGTTTGCTTGTTTTCAGCGTTGAGGGTCAATCATGAACATGGCTCAGCAAGCATTCTACCACTGAGCTACATCCCTGTCTACCCCTGCTATTTGTTGTTTTAAAGTAGAGTTTTCTTATGCAGGCAGGGCTAGCCTTGAACTTACTGTGTTACCCAGGGATGACCCCCACACTGCCTCCATCTCGGGACTGCTTGTGTGTTATAGGCATGTACCTCTGTGCCGAGTGGAATGTAAAGATTTTATAATAGGTGAAAGCATGGCAAGAAGACCTAGCAGATAATTAATTATTAATTATATTATCAGGCTATTTTTTATTTTGTTATTTATTTATTTACTTATTTTGGTTTTTCGAGACAGGGTTTCTCTGTGTAACAGTCCTAGCTGCCCTGGAACTAGCACTTGTAGACCAGACTGGCCTTGAATTCATGGTGATTCTCCTGCCTCTGCCTTCCGAGTGCTGGGTTTAAAGACATGCGCCACCACTGCCTTGGCAGGCTATTAATTTTAACTGATGATTTGGACTCTGTTCTCAGCATGGCATTTCAGTCATTTATTATTTGCTTCATATGTTATCATGTCTCAGGTTTTTAAATGTTTCTTTGACATAATCAGATATAATCATAACTGATATTATAAAGGACAGAGTTTAAAGAATAATGGCAAAACATCCTAACTCGGTTCTTTTGTATTCTCTGTGTCTGCCACCGATGTTATTTTCTATTCATACTAAAAATATATTGGTTTTATCATCTTTTCACATGAGAACATAGTTTTATGGTATCTAAATAATTTATCTTTCTGTCCTTAAGCGTTTTGTGTAGGTAAAGAACTAGAGTCCTTAACTGCCCCTTTGAACTGTTGTCTTTACTCCACTGTGTTCTCCCAGGAAGCAGTAGGGGAAGGGATGCCTGACTGCAGTTAGAATCCAAACTAGCAGGTAGTTTGGTCCCAGATTTTCCTTCTTCAGATGTCATTTAACGTGCTTTGTCTTACTTAGTCTTCATAGAAACCTTCATCTCTGAATGCCTGCCTGTACATTTACTTCAGCTTTCTCAATTAATTACCTATACTGTCCAAGCTGCCTGAACTGATGTTGGATTCTTTGCTCTGTATTGTCTCCCCTTTCCTAGTTTAACTTTGGAGATTTCTTGGGGAGTTTTTCTAGTTAATATTATCACTGTCTCATTTCCAGTTATGATCTTTAGTCTATGGTTTATACACCTAGTGTTATTTCCCCGTGTGTGTATGTGACCTGTATGCATGCAGTGCCCGCAGATGTAAAGTAACCTAATAGTGATTCTATGCTCTTTGAATTCTTAGACACAGCATGCAGGTCTTCTCATACATAATCTGCTGCCTTCCTTGGTTCTCCAACTTCATATGTAGCTTTTGACTTTGCACTTTATCTGTTTACTATCTCAGTTTTGTCTTTGGCTCTCATCCTTGAGAATCCTAGCTCAGAATGGAATATATGCATATACTCAGACTGCAGGTAGGTCATGTAGTGAATGTATGGTATAGAGCAGTTGTTCTCAACCTTCCTAATGTTGCAGCCCTTTAATACAGTTCCTCGTGTTACTGTCACCTCAAACATAACATTATTTTATTACTACTTCATAACTGTACTTTTCCTGCTGTTATAAATTGTAATGTAAGTTTCTAATGTGCAGGATAGCTGATATTTGACCCCTGTGAAAGGTTGTTCATCCCAAAAGAGGTCATGACCCTCAGGTTGAGAAATGCTGGTGTAGAGCATTGGCATGTACCAAGCTTTTATACATTGACAGAAAGCAAATCCATATTTTTGTTAACCTTAACTGAGGAAAGCTCTGAGTAAACAGCACCTTCCCTAGAGTTCCTTCTAAATGACAGTAATACAGCATTTTTATTTTTCTCTAGTTGATTTATTATTAGAAAACTTGCTGTCTAGAGAGCTGTATATTTATGTTTCTCTGTGTTCATAGGATATTCACCGTACAGTATTTGGCTTACTATTTGGCGTAATTATGTTATGATTTGATTCTTATGTTTATGATTATAATAGGTGAATATTGTAGTTATCTCAAATTGTTCCTTAGAACTATATGTTGAACAAGTGAACAAAGTAAGTTAAAAAAAACCCACCGTGGCTCTTCCTACAAGGGAAGAAAAAAGAAAACCAACTACCCTAGCCACTTATCCCAAAATAAGTGGCTTAGCATTTGTGTGCTTTATTTTGATAGCTGTGAGTTTAGAATGGTTTCTGATTTTTTTTTAAACAGGGAAAATAGATCTGAACTTCAAGAAGAAAAATCTTTTGTGTCCCAATGCTATGGACTATTACTACTATATGTTTGAGTTTTATTTTCTTAGACTCAGACATGCTTAGCTGTAGTGATTAGGAACTAAACTCTGAAGCCAAAGTACTACTTCTAAGTCTGTGACCATGGGCTTGTTACTTAACCTCCCTCTGTATGCTTATGTTTTCTTCAGGTATAAAATGAAGACAGTAATAACACGTAGTTTACATTAAACGATTTACTTACACAAAGCCCTTAGAACAGTGTTGTAGTGCTAGCTTTTGTAATAGCTAATGCTTGGAATGCATTAAATATATTTATAGATCTTGATTATGTTATCTCCATGTGAATTGTTCCAGATTATAGTTTCCAATGTATTATCGCTGATCCAGCCTTTTTTTTTCAGCATTTTATTTCACTTTTTTATTGTTTGACAGGCATAGTTTATTTCTCTTAATGAATAACTAAGAGCTGCTGAGTGTAGTAGCACACCCGTAGTTCCAGCCCTTGGGGAGACTAAGGCAGGATGGTCATGGAAGTTCAAGGCCGGCTGGTACTATATAGCAAAATAAAAGAAAACAAACAAAAATCCCAAAGACAATGTATATGATATTTTGAAAGTTTATATATTTAACTAACTGTGCTGTTTTATTATGAAGAGTATGGTGGTTTAATTTTGGGATACTTGGTATTTTCATTCCTTCCAGTATTCCTTTAGTTTAAAGTAAGAACAGACACACCTCACCATTGCTCATATTCTTCTAAGAAGGACATCTTGACTTGTATCCAGACAGGTGGGACTGTAGGGGCAGGTATCCTGTAAGTATAAAGACAGCCTGTTCCACAGCAAATTCCAGCCCTGCCAAGGCTATGTATATAGTTAGGTCCTGGGCTTTTGTTGTTTTTTGTTTTAAGATGCTTGTATCTATATGAGCATTGACTAACTATAAACTAATGTTAATTTTTTGAAGTTCTTTATTAAGAATTGCTGAAGTATAGTTTGTTTTTTTTTGTTGTTGTTTTTGTTTTTCTTTAGACTAGAGAGTATTCCATTTTGAGGAAAAAGACAGGAAAGCTGTGACTACTGGTAGGGGAGGATATGTGTTTTCTCAGTTTGTGTGACCTTGGGTTTTTTAGATCATATGCTGGCAGCCTTGCAAAGATTTTTTTCAGTGGTGAAAGTTAAGACCTAAAGTTATGAGTGAAGATGGACTATATGGATGATGAATTTGGTATATAATGTTCAGTACTAAGCACAGTTATTTGGTGAGCATTGTGCATTTGTATTAATAGTTTTTTATGTTAAACCCCATTGTGATTCTCTTCAAAATAAATACATACATACATATATACACACACACACACACATATGTAAGCAATGGATATCTTTAAACACTACAAGAAACTAAAGTATTCATTTTATATTTTACTGAAGTTAAAATTTACAATCATGGGGGCTGGAGTGGTAAGAACACTGGCTTCTCTTCAGTTCAGAGGATGCTTGCTTCATTCCCACCTACATGATAGCTCATGACCCTCTGTAGCTGAGTTCTCGGAATCATCTGGTCTCTGCTGGTGCCAGGCACACAAGTAATGCACAGATGTACACACAAACTGTCTTAAATTAGGGTTTCTGTTAAGTGATAAACACCATGACCAAAAGCAACTAGGGGAGGAAGTTTAATTCACTTAGACTTCCAGGAATAGTCCATCATGAAGGGCATTGACTTGCTTTCTTAGTCAGTTCACTTTCTTCTACAACTCAAGACCACTGGCCATGATGGGACACCTCCCCCAGAGAGCTGGGCCCTCCCACAGAATTAATAAGTCAAGAAAATGCTCTGCAGGCTTGTCCACAGGCCAGTCTGGTGAGGTAATTTTCTCAGTTGTGGTTCCTTCTCAAATGACTCCAACTTGTGTCAAGTTGACAAAAACCAGGATACAGGCAAAACACCCATATACATGAAATAACAGTTTTTAAAAATTTAGTTACTATAAAATATGTAAAATAGTCACTTCCCTAAAATGTTTAGTACCTTTATATTATTCTAGTTTTTGTTCCAGTTTAGTTCTTTTGAAATGGAAATCTCGTGGCATAATAACTTTTAATTTTTTTGTTAGTTGACATGTAGTCACACATATACAGTGGGTACAGTGTGATGTTTGAGTGCTTGTATTCATAATGAGCCAGCCTTAGGATGTTTGGCATATTCTTCACCCAGTATATTTATCACTTTGTGGAGATAACATTTAAAATCTACTTCTCTGATTGTTAAGATTAGATGATCAGCATGTATTGTTAGTTATAATCATTATTCTATGCAAGAGAGTACTAGAACCGGTGGGAGAGCATGTTTCAGAGTTCCTGATAAGCAGAATGTTAGTCAAAAGGGATTCTGATGTTACGTATTTTTAAAAACCATTACTATAAAGCAACTTTGGTAGACAAAGAATTTTCTTACTCCAGATGTGTTTCACAAGGAAGTGTAATGCTCTGACTCATACACAAAGCAGGAGTGATTATTAGCCAGTAAATGGGGGTGGTGTTCTTAGCCCAGGAACTATCCTTTTCAAATGTCCAGTGACAGACCAATCGCTAGATTAAGGAGAGAAGAGTGGTGAAAGCTAAGAATTCAGAGACTCCAGAATTTGTCACTAAAGACTTTGTAGTAGAAAATCACTAAGGTCAGGTAGCTAGTTGGCAAGATCAAGCGTGCTTTCAAAAATACCTTTTGTAGTAGTTGAGATGAGGAATGGCTATAGGGAAGGTAAAGAGGTAATGCACTGAAGGCCAGCTGCTATTTAGAGGATAGCATTTCTCAGGAATTGCTAGATAGTAAGACTTTGGAAGAAGGTGGGCATAAAGAACTTCTGGGGGTTGCCTTCCACAACTCGAAAGCTTTGATAAAACTACCATGAAAAAGAAAACATTCCTAAGAGAATGAAGTATGGAGTTAAGGGTAGACCATGAGGTCAGTTTAGGGCCTTTACTATACAGACAATTCTTGACTTTCAGAGGGGGAAATGCTTGTTTTTTTTTTTAAAAAAAGAATATATGGGGAACTTGAACATGTTTTTATGCCAAAGAGATGGAATTCTCAAGATTGTCAAAAAGGAAAGAAAAATCAAGTTCTTAATGAAATGCTAGAAAGAGCATTCCATTGAAATGAACTTTGATCTCATAAGGAGAGGACTCTAAATGCCAGAGCAGAGCTATGTAACTGTCATCGCCAGTGGGGAAAGGGACAGGAACAAGCAGCTTGAGAAGAGTAGAAATTTGAAATGTTATGGTAACTGATAAATTGAAAACAAACTAGTCTTCAAGGTGTTGGGAAACTTTATACCTTTACAGTCAGATTTGGGGAAGTTACCAGTTTAATCTGTGAAGTAATTTGTAAGTTCTGACATCAGTTTCCCCAGACCCAGTGTTATACTGCATGTTAAAGGAAGGTATAGACTTCCCAGCCATCTAGCCTTATTGTAATGCATTGTTTTACTTGATAATTCAGTATCATTATGTTAATTTGACTTGGTGTGTTTTTAACTAATGTTCTTTTTTCTTATCTAGGCAGGCAGAAGTCCTGAAGGCTGAAATGACAGGTATTGACTGTCTTAATTCTTTATTAGTACCTATTTTATTCTATTAAGTTAATGGAAGAAAATTCCCTTTTGGGGAGTATAGTACCAAATCCTGTGCTAGTTGACAAGAACAGTAATAACTTTGCTTTAAATGTTTATTGGTCTTATATTTTAGGTTCTCCCTTAAATACTTCTCAAGAGATTAATGTAGTATATGCTACATTTGAATTGCTATTAATTGCATGATTGTTTAATTTTATGAATCTTTTATTAATATATAAATTAATCACACTCCATTGTAACTATATAAAGCTTTGTTTGATTAATATTTTCCCAGGAAATGCTCTTTTCAGTTTGTAGTGACTCAAACCTGAGTAGTAAATAAGCCTTCAGGAAAATTGCTTATATAGAAACTGCGCTGAAAGTCTGAAATTCAATGAGCTGCCTTTTCTCACACATCTTTCTGCTCGGAATAATAGCTAAAGTCCATTGGGAAGAATTTTGGACTTAACTGCCGAAATAAAAGATAATTCAAAGCTAGTGATCAGCATCTCATTGATAACAGCATGTGTTATCCTAACCTATCAAAGAGAGATGTGATAATAGATAGTATTCTAGTCTGGGAGGAATTTAGTTGTATGGTTAACACATGAACAATTCAGCTAATGTTGACTGATAACCAGCATTCTGACCCAAATTTATAATTGAAAACGGACTATACTAACTACTAGGGAGATAGTGTGTCTTCAGCTTTGACAAGGTATAATGTTTATGAGGAGCCTGATTATTGTATCATAAAGAATAAGACAAAAGAGGAACAAGGGTTGCTCACTGCTATTCTTCCTATTAGCACATTTGTGGCCATCATCCGCATTGTGTGATACCAGTGTTAGAATTAGAGCTTGGATTAGCCTTACAAATATTATCTGTATCCTGTATATGGAACAGCATCAAGCTGCATGTACCATATGCTTTTTCCCAAAGCATCAAACATTTGTTTAAATTTACTCATCTGAATGACTTCTGCAATCCCCTAAAGCCCAGTATAGTGGCGCACACCTATAATCCCAGCACACAGAGTGAAGGTAGGAGGAGCACAAGCTCAAGGCTAGCCTGCGCTAGACATTGAGATCCTGTCTCCAAACAAATGAACAAAAAGCACTTTATAAGACTCAATTCTTACTAGCCAGCAAACCTCTGTATTAACTCAAATATCCAGGGCACTCTTTGCTGAATAGGATTATAGTGAATTATAGATAATAATGTCCCACCTAAAGAGGAGTGGAAATTGTGACAATGTATAGCAGCAAACTCCTAGATGAAATTAAATTGCTTAACTAGTTACTGGAAATTTGTAATTATAAAGTTTGTTAAGTAGTTCTGAGGAAGCTTACTGTCAGCATTCGAACTGTTCAACCCCTACAGGACTTTGGCAGAAAATGTGACCCCATTTCTTAAATACATAATCAGAGCCTGACTTCCTAATTTTATTCTATACAGTTACTCATATGACCTTTTGAGCCGTTTAATACCGGCCTTTCTTCACATTTAAGTTATAATGTGGACTGGTCACAGAAGTACCTTGGATGGGCATGTCCCATTCATGTAACAATTTTCATTGTTATACTAGGGTAGTATAATAGAGTAGTAATAATCTGGACATCTGCTGGTTGGTAAACTTACAGAAAAATTTTGTGAGGATCCTTGTAGGAATGAGTCAGAATCAAAGGGAACCATGACTTGAATGAAGATACAGTTACAGGGGTAAACAATTATCATTATTTCAAATGGAGTGACTTATGAGATATATGACCTGCTATGATATGAACAGGCAGAAATCCAAACCAACAGCAAAGAGTGAATCGTTTTTCACTGGCCATTTTAATTTCATAATGAAATTTTAAAGCTGAAAGATGGGTGGAGCGAATGGGTCAGAACACAGGAGTTTTTTCTGTGTACAAGCATGGTAACTGGAGTTCAGATTCCAACAACCATGTAAAGTCATGCTGGGCATACCTGCAACCCCAGCGCTAAGGAATAAGGACGGTAGAGATAGGAAGATCCCTGGGACTGTGTGGCTGACACCCTCACTGAAAAACTTGTAGCTGCAGACACACAAGAGCAGGTAGAGTGATAGAAGGGTGCCTGATGCTCTTTTTTGCTCTCCTCACCCAGTGCATACACCCACACACACTCACATAAACTCCATACACATACACTTCATACACATGCACATGGTGTACATGGTTTTAAAAAATAGCTAAAACAACAAACAAAAACATTTTAAATCAAATTTAGCTATTAGCCAAAAGGCAGAAGGTGAAAGTCCTTTGAAATACAGTAACATAAAACTTGTGCAGCAGTGAATGGGGAGAGAAGGAGTCATTGGTGTGGCTCATGGATTAAGTGCCTTAACAACATGGTGGTGTTTTGTTTGCTTTATTGTGCAGATTCTAAGCTGGGTCCAGCTGAGGTCTGGACATCCAGGCAAGCTCTGCAGGACTTGTATCAGAAAATGCTAGTTACTGATCTGGAATATGCTTTAGACAAGAAAGTAGAACAGGATCTGTAAGTATTGTCATTTGAGATGTTCCTGTGCAATCAGGAATCTTTAAGACTTTGAAACATTAATGCTTAATTGGTAATTTTTCAACCTGCCCTAGTATAAACTTTTAAAAGAAATTCTAATACTGTGATTTAAAAACAATTTAACGATTAGTGTTTTTTTTTCAGGTGCAGTCTTAGAAGGTGAGAGGAGAACTGTTTAGGTTTGAATTTTACCAAAGACAGTTCTTAGAACATACTGGAGTGGACAAATTTAAACATATGTATGATACTTCAAATTTTAAGTGTATCTGTATTGAGTCTTAAAATTAAACCATGATAGTAAAGATAGACTTTTCTTTGATAGTGGAATTTTGCATTTGGTCTTAGCCCAAAAGCCAAGAACTGTGGTCAATATCATACTGTTTGTTCAACAGGAAAGTGTATTTGATTGTAAGTAAAGTTCATTTAATCAAATCCATGGCTATATCTTCCTGCTCACCAGAAAACTAAAGATTTTGTGTGTTTAGGCAATTCCACTTATTCTTTCTAGGAAGGATGAAATGGCAGATAACCAATGAGTGAATAAAGGTCTTTGGTAGAAGATTTTGTCTTATAAATTGAAACAGGGATGGTAAGTTTGATGGAAAATTAAGCAGCAGTTAAGAACATTCTGTCTTTAATCCTAGCACTCAGGAGGCAGAGGCAGGCAGGTCTCTGAGTTTGAGGTCGGCCAGGGCTACATAGTGAAGCCCTTTCTTGAAAAAGCTAAAAAGAAAACATGCTGTCTAGCAAGGCCTAATAGCCCAGGTTGTGATGATGTTGGTTTTTCCTTTTTCCTGTGCTTTTTATGCCCTGTGTTTTTAGAAAATCTAGTAGTTTAACTTAATAACTAATTAGAACTCATATCTGTAATATTTGAGTCCATGATGAGAAACCATCACCAATATAGTAAAGGAGTATTGCTGTCCTAAACTATTTTTTAAAACCTTAAAGTTCTAGAGCCTCAAAAATAAGAGATTGACATTTGATACTTTAGTTTACTAATATTGAATTTAAGCTGATAATGTAATGATTAATGTCATTTTGGTATACTAAATTTTAGCATTGTGTTGTTTAAATAAAAATTTGAAATGTGGCTTCTATTTCATATTGTAAAGACAGTATTAAGCCTTAACCTGTAAGATAAACAAAACCATTAAACATTAAAAAGAAGTGAATGTTATGCGTAATTAGCTGGGGAAAGTAAAGGATAGAACTTGATATGTACAAAGCCCCCCCCAAAGTGCGTCTCTTTGAGTAGGGTATAATTATTTTTGGCCCAGTGTGTTAAAATTGTTAACAGCTTATTTTACTTTGATCTTGCCACTATGGTTTTGGTTTTTATCCTGGGATTCTTAATTAGTTCTTACTGTAATAGCTCTAAAGGGTCATAGTAGAAGCCACATTCTGCTTACTGGAGCATTTGGTAAGTGTCCACTAAAGTTAGTTGTATTCTACTGCATGTATAGTCTTGTTCAAAGAAAAGCATGAAGTTATTTAATTAAATAACTTTGATGCTGGTTTGCTGTTTGGTGTGGTATATAACAAACAGTTCTTTCTTGTTCTCAGGGAGACCATTGTCTACCCAGTGAGTTACTACTATACCAAATAGAATTACGTTTTGTTTTCAGCTGGAATCATGCCTTTAAGAATCAGATCACAACACTACAAGGCCAAGCAAAGAATCGAGCAAACCCAAATCGGAGTGAAGTTCAGGCAAACCTTTCTCTGTTCCTAGAGGCAGCTAGTGGCTTCTATACTCAGGTAAGTTCTGCCTTGTGTATGAATTCTCCTGGCTTTAGTGGTACTCTGTTCTTTGTACATAACTTTTGTATATGTGAATACTATTAACTACCTTATAAGATATACGAAAGTTGGTCATATATAGTTTCACATCATCTAGATGTCTGAAATTATTCGTACTACCTTTTTAAAAGATACAGACTTAAGTTTGGGAATGAAGTATTGAGGTCTTGGGTTCAAATTCCAGTATTGCCAGAGAGAGGGAGAAAGATACATGCTTAGGATGGAGGTTTAATTATAAGAATAAAAAGAGGTATAATGAGAGCCAAGCCTCAGGGAGGCATGGAAGTAGTCATATAATCAAACCAAGTGGAGTCATTATGAAAGTAGTAGCTACTTTGTGCCAGGTAAGCTGTTACAGTGTTGGGCTAGAGAGATGGCACAGCCATTAAGAGCACTAGTTGCTCTTCCAGAGGTACTGAGTTCAGTTCCCAGCAACCACATGGTGGCTCACAACCATCTATAATAGGACCTGAGATGCCCTCTTTGGCATGCAGTTATACGTGCAGTGCACTCATATATAAGATAAAAATTTTAAAATCTTTGCAAAAAGTTGCAATGTCAGGTGAATTTTTGTACTATGATTTATATAGTAGAATTTATATGGATCATAAAATGATTTTAAATTACCTAGGAAATGGAGTCATCTTTTTTATTCAGATTGAAAAATAAGCTATATTATTTTCACATATTTCCCTCTTTCTTAGTCACATCCTGATGCAGTTTACAAAGAAATAAATGTTCACGGACTTTTCTTTAAGCGTAATGATTTGGAAAAATTGCTATTTTGGGCTGGAGAGATGGCTCGGTATTTGAGAGCACTTGACTCTTATACAGGACTGGAGTGCTCACTCACATAACAGCTCTCAGCTCTCTGCAATTCTAGTCCCAGAGGACCTTCTGATGTCCATGGACTTTTTATACACATGTGGTATATATACAAATACTTGCACATTAAGTAAATAAATAGACATTCTTTCTCTTTTTCTTCATTCAATGAAGTGGTTAAACCACAATAAAGCCAATATATATAGGTGTGGACAAGCAGCACAGGAAGAACTGGCCAAAGATTTCTTTTCAGTGCATAGTCTTTAAAATCCTATCATTACAAGGGCTGATGACCTGAGTTTGATTCCTGGAGCCCATGGGGTAGAATGAACTGACTCCTGCAAATTGTTCTGACTTCTGCCCATGTGCCATGTAACAACGTGGCACCCCCCCACACACACACAAAATCAGTTTTAAAATATTTTATTATCCATTTAATTACAAATAGATGAAATAGCAATTAAAATACACACAAGCAATACATGTACAAATACTTGAACATTGAGTAAATATTTTTAATTTCATCTATTTGTAATTAAATGGATAATAAAATATTTTTACCTTGATTTGTTTTGTGTGTGTGTGTTGGTTTTTTAAAAATGCTTTACCTGAAAATGCTTTGATAATGAGAATCAACCAATCGAAGGTTAAATTTAACCTGCATACAATTTGTATGATAGTCTCAGCAGCATGTTATACATAGATGCATATCTTCTATGTAAACTTTATTGTTAGAACATTTTGACTTTACTGAATTTTGCTTGTGTTTTTTCTTCAGTTATTACAGGAACTGTGTACGGTGTTTAATGTAGATTTGCCATGCCGTGTGAAGTCTTCCCAATTGGGAATTATTAGCAATAAACAGACGCACACCAGCGCCATAGTGAAGCCACAGTCCAGCTCCTGTTCCTACATTTGCCAGCACTGCCTCGTCCACCTTGGAGACATTGGTGAGCCTTTGAAAATTATATTAATTAATGTATACATTAATAACACATTCATCCTTTTCTTTGGAATAGTCATAGGAAGAAGCCTGTTATATGCATGCGTGGTTTAGATTGATATATGAAGAAATTATAAAATCCCCTTTAAGAACTTATATTTTTTTCTACATTTTGAGATTGGCAGAAGAATTTTGAAAAAAACTCACTAAAATTTAATTTTTTTTCAGATTTGATCCAGATATAGGCAAATAGTAAACACTAAAAATGTAGTCAAAGATAAATCATCAAAGTGATGCTGTATTTTATAAATTAGAAACTTAAACTCCTTTGGAATAAAGTTTGTAAATTAACCTCTTTGAGAACTAGATTGTCTGTTAGTTTTTCCTGCTGATGCACTGAAAGCTCATTTCATGTTTCTTCCTTTCAAAGGTTAAATTTGTATTTCCATCATACATATATTTTATCTGGGGTTATTATTATATAATTTATCTTTCTGTTCATTGCTTTAAGGTGACCTAAAAAGGTTATAAAATAAATTAACTATAGGATTATGTTTTGTCCTGAAATAACAAGGAATGGAAACATTAGTGTGTTTAAATTAGTAGATTATAGATTTCTTAATGCCATAAATGAGTGACATTATGAGAAGTCACATCAAAGATATCAGTGAGCTCTGCAAGGAGATGCAGCGACTGTGTGTTTAGGATGGTTTTGCTTTAAATGTCTTCTTTGCACACACCTTAATATTGCAGTAGATGCAAGGCATTTTTCAAAAATCACTCTATAAGATATTGAAGAAATATTTAATTTTCAGATCATATTGTATAGTGTTTTTTTGTTTTGTTTTGTTTTTAAGTGCCATATAACTCACCCCTTCTTGTGGGCCGGCTCCAGGTCACCAGCATAGTCCATAGTGGGAGCTGGTGATGCATGACACTGGAGGACCTGAATATGGGGGCTAGGTAAGCTTTAAAATTGGTTACATGCTGAATGTCTCAAATAGAGAAGGCTGGATGGACACGTCACACATAATCCTATAGTTAATTTGTTTTAAATTTTTCTATCTTTAATGGCCTTTAAAGTAATTTTAATGTCTTTGTTATCTTTAGAATTTAAAGCTCTAGCTGTTTTGGACATGCCCTCCTGGTGGTTTTTATGTGTATCTATCTGGTTTTAAACTGAGTTTTCTTTTTCTTCTTAGCTCGATACAGAAACCAGACCAGCCAGGCAGAGTCCTACTATAGGCATGCAGCTCAGCTTGTCCCCTCCAATGGTGAGTGGGCCTGCCACTTTAAGGCTGACAATGTCACTTTGTTCTTTATAGCACTGTAACAGATAGGCTCTACTTTTGAAGTGTGTTGAAGCAGTAGATGTTGAATTTCAAGATCATTGAGTTTCATTTCTTCCTTTTTCACTTTTATACTCTGTAAAATAAATTTCTCTTTAAGTTACTTTGTTAGAAAGCCAGTATAAGTGGAATTAATGTGATCTGATAATGTTTCTACAACTCTAGCATTCTTAATTGTTCAATAGAGTAATGATCTTTCAGGATAGCTATTTCTCCTTAGAAAACCTATCAGTCACCTAAAAGATAATATTTTTGATGGTCCCAAAATTGGCATTCTTGAATTAAAGAGCTTAACAGCAGATATGTGATGTTACAAATCATTCATGCAAAACTATGTTGGAATTTCTTTAGATATTAGAAAATATCTCAGTAGAGCTGATGATACATACACCTTAGGAGCAGAGCTGAGTGGTTGTGATGAGTCCTCATAACCCACAGCGCCAAGGAGATTTACTAACTAACCCTTTCGGAATCCATGAGTGCTTATTGTATTGATCCTATTGTACAGGATTTGAAAGTTTTGTTTTGAAACTCTAGTTTTGTAGCCCAATATGCCTTTGAACTCTGATCCTCCTGTCTGAGCATGAATGTTTGGATTACAGTGTGTGCTACCATACTCAATATTTAATTGTGTGACTTTTTAACCTGCCCATGATAGGGTGTGCCATCACTAATGTGTACAGTTTCACATTATACCCAGCTGTAATTGATAGTCATGAGATTCGCCTTAAACAGTACTTTGCATTATTAATTCAAGGATTTAACTGAGCATTTCTATCTTGATAGCAGGATTGGTTCTTGGTGACTTTAGAATCTTTCTCCTTTAGGTCAGCCTTACAATCAGTTGGCTATTTTAGCTTCTTCCAAAGGAGACCACCTGACCACAATTTTCTACTACTGCAGAAGCATTGCTGTGAAATTCCCTTTCCCAGCTGCCTCCACCAATCTACAGAAAGCACTTTCTAAAGCACTGGAAAGGTAAGGCTGACTTTTTTTCCAAGAGAATTTTGTGTAACCTGGAACCTTAATCTCTCTAATTTTGGTGTCCAGGAAATACTGGCCAGTGATGTATTTATCTTTTATCTCTAAACCTTTAATCTAATACCAAAATTATTTTGTGTGCAGTTACTGATTTGTACCCAGCATGTGACTTATTGCAGTTAAATGCTGACTCATTTAAGCTGTAAGCTATGAAGCTAGCTAGACTTAGGACCCTTTTCCTGTCTATTGGGTGCTCAAGTAGCTTGCAAGCTAAATCCAGTTACAGGGGTTTTGCTAATTGTGCTGATTAAGATTCATATAGGTTTTTCTTTCATTTCAGCCGGGATGAGTTGAAAACCAAGTGGGGTGTTTCTGACTTCATCAAGGCATTTATTAAATTCCACGGCCATGTATACCTGAGTAAGAGTTTGGAAAAGTTGAGCCCTCTTCGAGAGAAGTTGGAAGAACAGTTTAAGGTTCGAGTTAAAAACAAAAAATGTTTGTCTTCTCTAAATCAGAAACCTTAAGACTTGGAGAGAATTAACTTAGACTTTTTGTCTTTTTGTGGTGTTGAGGATGGAACTGAGGGCCTAGTATAAGCTTCTTAACAAATGCTTTCCCACTAAGATACACCCAGAAGACCAGACTCTTAGTTCCTGAGCTGTGCTATTCATACATGTTGTAGCAACCTTCTCATTGACCCCCACCCCTGCCAGCTGACAAAACAGGTCAAAGTAGAATGTATTAAGAAACAAGACAGTCTTATATACATTACTTAATTTTAAATGTATTTAAGAAATTTAAATATATTGAAATTTTTGACTGTTCAGTATTAATGTTTAGGGCGCTGGAATCAATAATGAACCAGATACTCTGAATCTTGTATTTCTGGGTTACTCCTTTGTATAGAAAAGCTGTCTATAAATAAATGTTGAGAAGTCTTGCATTTAAGGGGTTTAAATACTTGGGAAGACTGGATTGTGGATACTTTTAATGTAATCCCAGGACTTGGGAGGCAGAGGCAGGTAGATCTTTATGAGTTTGAGGACAGCCTTATCTTCATAGCATCCAAGCCAGCCAGGGCTACATAGTGATAAACTGTCCAAAACAATCAGTAACACAAAACTTGCACAGTGAAAGCATAAATTAGCCAAATATAGTCAATGTAAAATAATTACAGATAACCATCGTTTATAAGATATATTATATTTGCAATAGAAATAGTGTATTGCAAAATAATCTTTCCTGGTCTTCTTCTGTTTCCTTCCTTCCTGTTTGAACTTATGCCATGGTATTTAGAGGGTTGAGTGTGTAAAAGAAACTTGGACTTGAGTGTTCTCAACTACTTAGTCTAAAAAAGAATATTGGCATCTGAATAGACGTGTTGGATTAAAAGTATAACCAACATAAATGATTAGCTTATTTAGAAGGATAGGTGTATAAATTGAAGGAGAAATTTTATTGGAAAATTCTGTCAGAGATTAGGAAATTAAGTAATGTTTGTCTTCGGAAAGGTGCTTATCATTATCAACAAATAAAGTGGAATAGCAGATCACATGGAGGTTGAGTTATCAAAAACAAATCCAAATTTTTTTCCAAAGTAATGTAGAAGACTTTGCTTATATAATTCACAGTGGCTATTTTAGACTCTGCC
>LOEQ01005742.1:20075-51490 GCA_001685075.1 Bramus lutescens | reverse complement strand
ACGGACGTGTTGGATGCAGCAGGAACCCCAGGCACTGGTCTGCAACTGCAGGAACGATCTTGTCTGGATTGTCAGTTCTGGTTTTATTATTTGAGGTTTTTGTTTTGTTTAGATGTGGTCTCTCACTCTAGCCTCTGTTGACCTCAAAATTGCTGCAGTCATTACAATCATGCCAAACTTTCTGTCTCAACTTCCCAAGTACTGAGGTTATAGGTATAAGCTACTACATCTGGTGTATTGTCAGTTCTTGCCAGAAGAGTAGTAACACTTGAGTCTGCTATCTTCCAGAATGTTCCCCTGGGAGAAATGCAGAAAGGCTGGCTACAGCTAAAAATAGCCATCCTAGTAGCTGTCAACTTTATTAGGAACTTAAGCTCCCATCACAGATGTTAAAACAGAAGTATAACTACATTGAGGCCACCAGCTATGAGAATCTGCATGGTAATGTTCTATACTGCTTAGCAGTTTACTATAAACATAGTTGTTACTAGGTAAATAAAACTTGGTAAAAATCGTATCAAGGGTTCAAAAGAATACTTGAATCTTATTTTTGGAATTCTTTCACTGCATAGATCTGCTTTCAATCATTTGTCCTTTTTAAACTTGTTTGGTTTTGGTTTTTTGAGACAAGGTTTCTCTGTGTAGCTTTGGAGCCTATCAGGGAACTCACTTTGTAGATGAAGCTGGCCTTGAACTCAAAGATCCACCTGCCTCTGTCTCCCAATGCTGAGTTTACAGTCGTGCACTACCACTGCCCAACTAAAACATTTTATTCAATATATATGTCTCTTACAAGGCAACCTCTAATTGATTAAGATATCTAAATATATGTATATTTCCAAGTATTATCATTATCTTATCAGATCTTATTAAAAGTATATATTATTTCCAGAGCTAGAGAGATTACTCAGCAGTTAGGAATGCTGGTTGCTCTTCCAGAAAACCCAAGGTCCATCCCTAGTACCTACATGGGAGCTCACACTTATCCATAACTCTACTTCCAGGGAATCCAACACCATCTTTTGGTCTTTTCAGGTACCAGACATGCATATGGTACACAGGCTAATACTAATATTGGTGTTTATGAAAACACCAATATTCATAAAATAAAAGTAGATAAATCTTTTTCAATATGTGGACAGTTTCTTAGGGCAAAAATGTTTGTTTGGTAGTGCCTAAGTTTTTTTTAGAGAAGAGTTTTCTTTGTAGACATTAGATACCTATAAAATACTGGAATTAAGAGTGGGACAGTTTACTCATCCAGTAATCCTAATACACTACTCTGTGATTCTAAATGTAGTTAACTACTAATTCTTGTGTGTAAGACACATCCTGCTCTTGATAATATATGCAGTATTTTTGTCTCCTGTTACAGAAGCTGCTGTTCCAAAAAGCTTTCAACTCTCAGCAATTAGTTCATGTCACTGTCATTAACCTGTTTCAACTTCATCATCTTCGTGACTTTAGCAATGAAACAGAGCAGCATAGTTACAGCCAAGATGAACAGCTGTGCTGGACCCAGTTGCTGGCCCTCTTTAGTAAGTATTATACCATTTAACTTTGAAAGATGCAGTTTGCATAATTAGACATTGTTATAGATGTAGGCAAATGAGTCCTGTATTCTCTTTTTGGTTTTTTTGTTGTTTGGTTGGTTTGTTTTTGTTTGTTTGGTTGGTTAGTTGGATTTTTTTGTTGTTTTTATGTTTGTTTGCTTTTGAGACGGGGTTTCTCTGTGTAACACGCCTGGCTGTCCTAGAACTCACTCTGTAGACCAGGCTGGCCTTGAACTCATAGAGATTTGCCTGACTCTGCCTCCAAAGTGCTGGAGTTAAAGGTGTGCACCACCACCACCTGTCAAGTCCTATATTTCTTGCTGTTGGATCAGGAGAGTTAAACCTCAAATTCTGTCCTTTTGTCTGCTTATATAATATTAACACTCATCTGCTTTATATAATATTTGAACACAGAAAAGAAAGTTTCCTCTCTGCTTTTCTGGTTTTTGATATAATCTTACTATGTATTCCCAGGCTGACCTTAAACTCATGGTCCTCCTATTTTTAGCCTCAAGTATTGGGAGTATAACTGTGGGCTACCATGCCTAGCTGAAAATTTATTTAGGAAGAAACTAAGATGCATGACTGTTTAATATAGCAGAAAGCTCATAGTTGATATTTTGAACTGGTGTGCTGTTTAAAATCTGAATCTTTTTCTCTACCCTATTCCCCAAGTGTCTTTTCTTGGCATCCTGTGCAAATGTCCTCTCCAGAACGATTCTCAGGAGTCCTACAATGCCTATCCCCTTCCTGCAGTCAAGGTCTCCATGGACTGGCTAAGACTCCGACCTCGAATCTTTCAGGAAGCAGTGGTTAATGAAAGGCAGTAGTAAGTGTTATGAAGTTTTAAGGTAGTTTCATTTGATGTTCGTAGACATAGGAGAACTGCCTTCTAAAACAATATTGAACAAATGAAGACTGTGTTTTCTGCCTACTCTAAGGAAATTGAAATGAAAACTTCTCTGCATGCTTTCATTCATTTTTGAATTCTTCATGCGAGACACACAAATCTTAGATAGAAATTTGTGACTCCTGTATTCCCCCGTTGCTATATTATGAAGAGGTATTTTTTACATTTCAGAATGAACTTGGCATAAAAATTTTTTGGTGTTTTTTTTGAGACAGGTTTTCTCTGTGTAGCTTTGGAGCCTGTTCTGAACCCACTCTGTAGACCAGGCTGGCCTCAAACTCACAGAGCTCTGCCTGCCTTTACCTCCCGAGTGCTGGGATTAAAGGTCTGTGCCACCACTACCCGGCAACATTTGAGACAGTCCTTAAAAACTTTTTATTTTAGTGATGAATGACATTTTCAGTGTACTTTTGATTGTAGAAATAATGTTTCAATAAGATTTTGCAGTGGTAGAAAGTTCCTCTCCTGCATATCTTAGTTGTTTAAGTTTCTAAATTTTCTGCTTTAGCCTGGCATGAACACAGAAGTGACTATCTAATAAATGATGGAACCTCATTAAGACCCCTGATCCCATTAGTTCCAAATTCTTTCATAAGTGCCTTCTTTTTTATATTGTCATGAATGGGATACATAGTTTCCTTTCGATATTAATGTAGATTTTGTAGTACAGGTTTTTAGATACTGCTATTTTTGACATAACATTTTTGTTTCCGTGAACTCTAAAACTTCGGTTTTGTTTAATAAATTAGGCCAGGAACTCTAAATAGATATCATTTTTACAATTTATTAATGTTCTGGTTTCTCATATAAAAATAAAATGCAAATTTTTCAATTTGCAGCATTTGGCCCTGGCTAATTTCTCTTCTAAATAGTTTCCATCCCCATGAAGATGATCTCTCAAGTACTAATGGTAAGAGCTGCCTAAATTGTGTACTGTTGTTGTGGTTCTCCATCACACGGCATAGGTTGAAAGCCAGGGAGCCTGGGCTTTTGGTGAAGTGTGTTTGTTTTACTTGAATTCAGTGTTTCAAAGAGGCTCTGACTTCTGGTACTGATGAAGTAAGTAGATGTGGATAATTCTCCTGAACTCCCTCAGCATATATCTTCTCTGATATTCCTAACGTTTAAGTTCTATCCTCTTCTTCCCCATCTCTTTATCATTGCAATTTGTCCTGGGTTTTTGTTTGTTTGTTTTAAGATTTATATATTTGACATGTATGAGTATTTTGCCTGCATATATATATTCATGCCATGTATTGCCTGGTGACTGCAGCAGTCAGCAGAAGGGTTTGGATTCCTTGAAATTAGAGTTTTCAGACATTTGGGAGCCACCATGTAGGTGCTAGAAATCAAACTCAGGTCCTCTGTAAGAACAGCAGGTGCTCTTTAACTGTTGAGCTGCTTCCCCAGCCTCAATCGTCATTTTGTTTTATTTTAAGGAAATGATGTGAACACCATTCTACCATATACCTACCCATCACACAGAATTTAGTACCTAAAGCACAAAAGACACAAATTGCCAATATTTCTCCCATAGTATAATAGTTTGTACTGTCCATGTGATAGTGCATGATCTTAGGGCTTTTCCTATGTACAAACATATGCGTCATATACAACTTTAAAAATGCTTTTAAGCCAGGCAGTGGTGATGCATGCTTTTAATCCTAGCACTTGGGAGGCAGAGCCAGGTAGATCTCTGTGAGTTCAAGGTCAGCCTGGTTTATAAGAGCTAGTTCCATGACAGGCTCCAAAGCTACAGAGAAACCCTAATTCAAAAAAAAAAAAAAAAAGAAAAGAATGCTTTTAAACTTTACAATGTAATATTAACATTTTCATTTGCTGCTACGCAGTTTTACTGGCTTTATAATACTTTATTCTATATGTGTGTCATAGTCTCTTTATTAACCTATTTCTTAACCCTGTCTTTAAAATTTTCCTCAAGAGCCTGAGGAGATAACTCAGTAAAATGTTTCACCTTTCAAGCATGAGGGCCTGAATTCAGTACCTAGAACCCACATGAATAATTCCCAGCATACCTGAAATCCCAGAACCAGCAAGCCAAAAACAAAAAAATTCCTAGGGCTCCAAGTCTTGAAATTCTGTTAGCTATAGGAATAAGACTTGCTAGCCAGTCTAACCTAATTGATGAGCTCCAGCCCATTAAGAGACCCTTTCTCAGAAGATGTGGGCAGCATTCCTGAGGGTGACACCTGAGGTTGTCCTCTGGCCTCCACTGATAAAACACAAATATTCGTGTGCACATGCATGTACTTTCATAGTTTAAAATTTCCTCACACATAGTGCTGCACTGAGCAACATAGAGCTTCACTCTCTTCTCTATTAGTAATTTGCATTGAGTCGCCTGGATCTTTTTTTAGGCTATTTCTTATAAGCTCTCAATGACATTAGTATTGTCACTGGATAACTGGTCATGTATAGCCTGAACATTGGGATAGTAGATTTCATCTGAAGCACTGTATTCTAATTTTGGCTTTTTTAAGCTTTTGGCTTATTAATTTGTTTTTTCCCTTCCTCCCTCCCTCTCTCCCTCCCTCCAAGACAGGGTTTCTCTCTGTAGCCCTGGGTGACCTGAAACTCACTCTATAGACCAGACTGGCCTCAAACTCAGAGATCTACCTGCCTCTGCCTTTTGAGTGCTGAGGTTAAAGGCATGCACTACCACACCCAACTGAAGCTCTATTTCCTGAGACAGCTGATGAGGAAGTTCTTTGTGCCAGCTCCTTGAGTGTTTCCTATTTGAATTTTAGGGGATTATCTAGGTACCAAAGCTGTCATGCAGGCTTTTGTTGGATGACTTGTCTTTAGCAGAGTGTGATGTACGAAAGCAGAGAATGGACATTACACATTCTTTTGATATCTTTTTTTCACTATTTTCATATTGTAAATATTTCTTTTCCAAATAATGGGATTTTTAATTGAAATGCTTACAGTTTTGTTGTCTTCCTTTCTTTAGCCACACCTCTTCCAGAAGAGTTTGAATTACAAGGATTCTTGGCTTTAAGACCTTCTTTCAGGTAAATAGCTGTGAAGTTGTTGCAGTGTTAAAATTTGTAGGAATCTGGCCTACGTGGTGAACCTTTGATTTGACCTTACTTAGTGTGTTGTCGTTTCTCTTTAACATTTATTGGGTGGGGGTGTCGTGGACCATGGCATGCATGCACACACACACACACACGCGCGCGCGTGTGCGCTCTACTGTATGTTTTTTACACACGTGCACGCACACACACACACAGATTTTAAATCAGTGTGAAGTGTTTTTAAGAAATACAGAACAAAAGAATGGAAGAGAAAATTGCTTTCCCTGGTGATACTTAAATTCTGCTTTTAAACTTAAGATTAAAAGATGTCTGAAAGAGGAAGCTTTCTATTGTTCATTCATTTTATATTTTGATACAGGGTCCCACAATGAAGCCTCAACTGGCCTAGAACTCACATTGTAGGCCAGGCTGGCCTCAGACTCTCAGAGCTCTATCTACCTGCCTGTGCTTACTGAGTGCTGGGATTATAGGTGTATGCCACCAGACCAAACTTATATTTTTTTGAGGCAGTCTCCATAGTCATTGCTGGGCAGAAGCTCTACATAGACTGCATTGGTGTTGAATATGCAGCAGTCCTGCTGCCTCTGCCTGCCATGTGCCAGTATTATAGTCATGTGTTGTACCAAGCCATTCTCAGCAAATACTGCATTTTAACTAAAAGTTAATACTTTACTTTCTTTTTTCCAAATTAATAATAGTGATAGGACAGTGTGGGCATGGCTGTAAGAATGCTTATGCAAGCATTAGAGTGAATCCCAGCATCCATATAAAAAGTCAAGCATGACTGAATGTACCTGTAACCCTAGTGTGTAACTGGAAACAAAATAAATAAAAATGCCAAACTCAAGTTTAGTGAGAGACCATCTCAAGGGAATAAGGCCAAGAGTGATAGAAAAAGATACCTGTAGTTGTTCTCTGTGTGTGCACGTTATCTCCTTCTGCATTAAACACACCAATTTTACAAGAACATTCTAAAAAAGACTTATCAATGGCAAAGGGATCCCATTTTTCAATCATCCTTGGTCTCCCCTACATCTTGTTCTTCTTACTCTCTCATCCTCCATCTTTTACTTTGTTTACATTGTTTCTCAAGTATATCCCCCACTGCTGTTTTCCTCCATCTCTTCTCAAATAGCTATCTTTCTTTAGTCTACTAACATTTAGTTTGTTCTTTTTTTAGTCTATTAAATAAAATGAAATTCACAATCTCCATCTTTCTCTGTTGCTGTTTTCTTTACTATAAATTTCTTAAGAGCTGTGTTGTCTACCCTTACTGATTTCAATGTTTAGTCATTTCTCAACCTGCCACAACTGAGAGCTGTTGTTGTCATCTTAGTTACCAAACTCTAATGACGTTTGGATTTTATGAAAGCCATGTGTTTTTGTTAGCTGCTACATACATAGTCTTTGGAGGGTATTTAACTTGTAGAAAGTTAAATCAAAGACAATTTAGTCACAGATACTCTATTTGACATCTTTACAACAGTTTATCATTCCTGGTACATTCATTTTTAAGCAGAGGTTTTTCTTTTTTTAATTTGCCTTTTAAAATTCTTGTCACATAGAATCTGTTAACACGTATTCTAGAAATCAGAAAATCCTTTATACTAAAACCATAACATCTCTAATATTCAGCATTTTCAAGTGAGCGCTGACAACGTCTCATGACAAAGACAAAAACTCAGGTTTATCTGTCTATAGTCACTCTGGGGTCTCCTTGGATTAATGTCAAGTCTTAGTACTGTCCAACTCTCAGCCCCTCCTTACCCTGTCCTGTTCTTAGCCCCTCAGCCATATTTTCTGCCTCCTCTTCCCCCAGCCCCATTTATACATGTGTACTCAGCTTATCCTTTTGAATGGCTCTGTATTTTCTTCTGTACAAAATAGAGGATATTCCTGTCTGCTCCTCTACCTTTCTTTTACCATCATTTTCAGCAGTTGTCCTACCTGGGAAGGCCAGCTCGGCTATCATTCTGAAACCTTCCCAGGGTTTTTTTGAAGGAATTCCATTCTTCTTTCACTTTGCTTTTTTATTCTTTGTATAGTTTTATTATAAGGCTTATCTGGTTTAATCCTGAAGGTAGGGACTATTTCTCACTTTGTGTGCCCTTCAGCTGTTAGCTTCCTTCATGGCTTTGGATTTGGAGATATGCATGACTTTACTTTGTAGCCCAGCTGTCTTCAAACCTGCTGTCCTCCTTCCATCTCCCAAATGCCAAAATTCTAGGCATGCACCCCTGACTTAAATAATTCTTTTTCTTTTAAAATTATTGACAAGAGATCATAGGAACTCTTTTTTCACATTGGTTTAGACATCTGTCTATATAATTTATGACATTTGCACATTTTCCTGATTTAGGAAATTTTTCAATGTAGAAAGTGTTCTGCTTGCACGTATGCCTGCAGGCTAGAAGAGGGACCAGATCTCATTATAGGTGGTTGAGAGCCACCATGTGGTTGCTGGGAATTGAACTCAGGACCTCTGGAAGAGCAGCCAGTGCTCTTCACCACTGAGCCATCTCTCCAGCCCAGAGTAGAAGTCTTAAAGTACACTGGCACTGTTTTTAGCAGGCATCTCAGGAGTAGAATAAATGGGTAAGAGCAGTTCTTTGTTCTTGCACAGGACCCAGGTTTGATTCCTACAAGGTACCTACAAGGCAACTGAAAACCACTTAACACTCCTCTAGTCCTAGAGGATATGATGCTCTCTGGGAATCTGAGATACATGTGGTACATACATGGAGACAAAACACTCACACACATAATAAATGTGCTTCAGAGACCTTTAGCATTATTATTTTTTAGTCAAATTATTTAGAAAACAGGTATTTATAAAATTGCTTGAGCTTCATACAGTGATAGAGCATTTGCCTGGCATGGACAAGGACCTGGGTTTAATCTTAGAACCCAATTCAAGCAACAAAAAAAGTTTATTCTTTAATAAAAGAATCATTAATAAGAAAAACTTACAGATTATTTTCGTGTTTTTACCTAGAAAGTAAAAATACTACATTAATAAGCTTTGATATTTGGTTTTTGCTTTGTTTCTTGTATTTGAAATCTTAGGAAGTATAAATTCAAGCAAACACCACTGATTATATGCAGTCCTGTGTGGGAAACATCTTGAAGTTTTTGCATTTGGTTGTCTTGAAAATTTCTTAAGTATTTAATCTTCTTTAATGTACTCTGTCGTTTCTAGGAACTTGGATTTTTCCAGAGGCCATCAAGGTATTACAGGAGACAAAGAGGGTCAACAGAGACGAATACGACAGCAGCGTTTGATCTCCATAGGGAAATGGATTGCTGACAATCAGCCACGGTATGCCCATGGCTCTCTCCTACATTCCTTTTTGATCGCTTTGTCAGCACACACAGACATGTGCCTCATGTATATTTTCGACTTTGGTGTAAATATTATTGATGATGAACTAAGTTGACATTTGTAGTGTATCACCCTGGTGATCATAGTTTATTTAAATGTCTCTCTTCTCACTATTACACTACCTGTTATCTGTGATAAGAAGAATTAATCTTGTCTTGTTTATTGTGTGCTGCTCCAGCTTACAGACCATCTGTATTATTTGAATTGAATTGGACAGTCTCAGATTCAGTGAATGATTTGTATGGCAAGGATGTGTTGATGGGTTTCAATCAGGGCAGAGCAGGGGATACTAGTTAGAGACAAAGCAGAAGGTGGTGGCTGGTGTAGGGAAAGAATACAAGTTTCTGAGTTAGGTTCAAGTTATTTCTAGCTCTGTTCTTTTCTAGGTCTGTGTTTCTTGCATCTTCCTGGTGGACTGTGTGCTTTTCAGAGACAGTTACTATTATTTCATGCTTGTATTCAAATTTCTGCTATGCTCGGTACATTTGAATGCTTGCATGCTTAAATAAATAAACAACATTTCTGAGCTTCAGCTTCCCTTTCTTTAAAATAAGTATCTATAACTACCTTATAGGCTATGTCAAGGACTTAGACTAGTATCATAAGTCATACTCTGTAAATATAACCAGTTATTAGAAACACAGGAAGGGCAGGAGAATAATGAATGGAGTATGGTGATGTAAAATGTACTCATTAGAGTCTTGGTTACTGAATAATATTGTTTATGCTATCTGGATCTGTATTGTTCTCTTTCCATCACATCATTTTTTGGGGCCTAAAAATATATTCACCTGTTGAAGTTAGTTTGTTTTTCATAATAAATCCATAATGTGGATTTATTCTTGCCTTTTTTAGGTTGATTCAGTGTGAAAATGAGGTAGGGAAATTGTTATTTATCACAGAAATTCCAGAATTAATATTAGAAGACCCCAGTGAAACCAAAGAGAACCTCATCCTACAAGAAACATCTGTGATAGAGTCACTAGCTACCGATGGAAGCCCAGGACTGAAGTCAGTGCTATCTACAGGCCGAAATCCAAGCAACAACTGTGACCCAGGAGAAAAACCAGTGGTCACCTTCAAAGAGAACGTTAAACCACGAGAAGTGAACAGAGACCAAGGAAGAAGCTTTCCTCCCAAAGAGGTGAGCAGGGACTGTAGCAAAGGAATAACTGTAACTAAGGATGATGGAAAGAAGGACAGCAGCAAGAGCAGAGCTGAGACCAGGAGATGCACCTTAGGAAAGTTACAGAAAACAGGGAAGCGCAGTGTGGCGGTGCAGGTAAGCTGTATTTGAACTATAAAGCAGCTAGAGGAAGGCTCACACAAAAGGCAAGGTTTCTCGTTTCATTCATAAAGATGGGTACATTGGCCATTCTGAAGTTTAAGTTCATTCTTTGACTGCATAGGAAGGTATGTAAAGAGCTGTGGTAGATGGCTAGTTTATCAATTTGAGGGAGTTCCTGAGACTGTGGAGTTCTCTTTCAGTGCTCCACACAAGATTGTATTTTTCTTTGGAAAGTATAATTAGCACTTACTAATCTTTCAGAAGAGTTTTCAGGTTTCATAGCATACAGTAGAATCAGGTTTATTACAGCTTTATAGTTTTGTCTTTTTTTCCTTAGAGTCACTATTTTTTATATATATATATACCCCTTTAAATCCAGCACAGAGGCAGGTGGTTCTTTGAGTTAAAGACCAGCCTGATCTAAATAGTAAGTTCCGGGCTAGCCAGGGCTACATAGTGAATCTATATAAAAATAAATAACTAAAAGAACCACTGTACAAAGTAAAGCTTTTTTGTAAAAGACCAAAGCACCTTTTCTTGGCATTCGAGCCAGTGGTGTTGTATGGAGTCATATCAAGTCTTGCTGAGAAAACCATTTCCCAGCTATTCTGTAGCCTTTTTTATGCTTTTCCAAAGAGATACCAGTAATTTTATATAATATAAAAGGATCTTGACTGTTTTATTAATACTGTTAATGTTTTGGTGACTACTTAAATAGCTATGTGACTTGATAGTTCATTGTGGGAAATGTAGATGGCTCTTGTAAGTAAGGATACATACCTCCAGTTTACTGCCTGATAGAAGGGGGGACAAGTAAAATGTGGTTCCCTTCCTTTTTAGTGTTTGTGTAAGCACACTTTGTATGGGTTTGTATGTTTGCTGGTACACACATGTGTACATATCTGAAGGTGAGAGAACAACCACAGGTATCAGCCTCAGGAAGGCCATCTGCTTTCTTTGAGACAGTCTCTTGTTAACCTAGTTCTCACCAGTTAGGCTAGACTAACTAGCAAGTGAGCCTTCTCCCTGATGAGATTGTAAGTGCACGCCACCACTCCTGGCATGTTTATGTGGGTTTGGAGGTTGAGTTCTAGTTCACATGTTTGCAGGCATTCTACTGACGAAGCCACCTTCCAAGCCACATACATGAAGGGAATGACCTGAACAGAGACTACAAAGGAAAGGCAAAAAAACAACAAAGCAAAAATCCCATCTGTTGAAGTGAGGCAGCTTGTTGGTTCCCGGTCGCTTAGCCCTAAAATAATCACATAGAACTATATTATTTAAATCACTGTTTGGCCCATTAGCTCTAACGTTTTATTAGCTAACCCTTACATATTAATTTAACCTATCTCCATTAATCTGTGCATTACCACAAGGTCATTTTAGCACATCTGTCTCCACAGCAGCTCCATGGCTTCTCCTTTACCTTTGCTTCCTTTCTCCTAGCATTCAGCTTAGTTTTCCCTGCCTAGTCTGTTCTACCTTATCAGGCCAAGCCAGTTTCTTTATTCATTAACCAATAAAAGCAACACATAGACAGGACTTCCCACACCACCCATCAAGTTAACTAGACTTATGTTTGGGGACTAAGTCCAGCATATTCTATCTGTCCTCTGTAATGGCCTCCCAGAAAGAGCCATGCTGATAATAAAATCTCCTTTTCTGTCCTCTGTCCATTTCAAATCTACTAATAGATAACAAAATAAGTCTGGCATATAGGCATGGCAGTACATGCCTATAATCCCAGCACTTAGAAGATAGGCAGGAGGATTGCTACAAGTATGAGGCCAGCCTGGGTTACATAGCAACTCTAAGCTAGCCAAGGCTTAGCAGACCTGTCTCAACAATACAAAATAAGAACAAAAATTTGGCATACAGTTCACATGATGTAATATTATCAGCTCTTTTTCAATTGACTACTGTATTTTTCTTTCCCTTCCTTTTCCCTTTCCTTTTTCTTTCCCCTTTCCTTTCTTTTCCTTTCCCCTTTCCTTTTTTCTTTCCCTTCTCTTCTCTTTCCTTTTTTTTTTCCCCAAGACAGGGTTTCTCTGTATAGCCCTGGCTCTCCTAGAACTCTGTAGACTAGGCTCAAATTCACAGAGATCCGCCTGCCTCTGCCTCCCAAGTGCTAGGATTGGATTAAAGGCATGCGCCGCCACCACTGCCTGGTCACTGCTTCCTATTTTCTTGCCTTTTGCTCAACCTTGAACACTGCACATGGCATTTCTTTATTGGCTTGATGTTTAGAACTTTGGGCCTGTTTGTTGCTGCTGGAAGTATTTTCACACGTTTAAAGAGCCTTGAGGAAGTGCTCCCTAGTTGAAATTAAACTGAGAGCCATTATATGTCACCTGTAAAATAATAGTTTTCATTAAATCACAATTCAGCATGAAGAGACCCTTACCAAATGGCTGAAGATCTTAGGCAAGGCTTTTAGCCTGTTGGCATGAGGTATCTTATACAACAAATGGTTTGTATTTTCCTTTTTCTTATTTAGTTTTTCTGTGGTTATGTGAAAGCAAAATAACCCTACTAGTAAATCTAAGCCCTTGTTTCTTTTACTAGTAATTTATCTTGACTTTCCTGTATTTAACTTAGATGACTTTAAGTTTCTTCAGCATACTTTGGATATAATGAGATTTTAACTTTTTTTCTTAGAGTGGGTGGTTTTTCCTAACACATGGGGACCAAGTTTTTATAGTTATTTTTGCTTCTGTTGATTATAGGTAAAATCCCAGACAGAACTAAGAAAGACTCCAGTGTCTGAAGCCAGGAAAACACCTCTCACTCAAACTCCAAGTCAAGCAAATAATTCTCAGTTCATCCCCATTCATCACCCCGGAGCTTTCCCTCCTCTTCCCAGCCGACCAGGTAGGTACACATTCTCTACCTAATTCGGCTGTATGGAGTTTCTGTTCAGTTCTTGGATGCTTTGTATCCTTAGTGTCATGTTACTAAGCTATAATGTATAGGAGAAAAAAGTTTAAGTTCTCTAATACTTACAGGTTTCTTTTTGAGCCAAATTTTTTTATAGTTTACATATAAGTACTTGTTAGTTACCATGAAGGAATTGTTATCATTAAACATGAGAGGCATCTTTAGGAGAGTCTGATTAATGTGTAAAGGAAAAGTTATAGTCTATATTTCTTAATTTGAGTTTAAACCATGCGTGATTGACTGTTGCTTTTATAATGTGTTAAAAACACTCTCCCCTCAAATTTTGTCCCTTTCTTTTGTTAAGTTTCTTAGAACTAAAGCTGTGTTCTTCTGTTTTGAAGGGTTCCCGCCCCCAACATATGTTATCCCCCCTCCTGTGGCATTCTCTGTGGGCTCAGGTTACACCTTCCCAGCTGGTGTTTCTGTCCCAGGAACCTTTCTTCAGTCTACAGCTCACTCTCCAGCAGGAAACCAGGTGCAAGCTGGGAAACAGTCCCACATTCCTTACAGCCAGCAACGGCCCTCTGGACCAGGGCCAATGAACCAGGGACCTCAACAATCACAGCCCCCTTCCCAGACATCCCTTACATCTTTACCAGCTCAGCCAACAGCACAGTCTACAAGCCAGTTGCAGGTTCAAGCTCTAGCTCAGCAGCAGCAATCCCCTACAAAAGTCATACCAGCTTTGGGGAAAAGCCCACCTCATCACTCTGGATTCCAGCAGGTAGGCAACAGTTGTGCGTACAGCCAGCTATAATAGTGAGAAATGCCGAGAGAATTCAGTGTTTGGCCATTAATAAATAACTAGTTAAATTTTATGGTTGTTCCTGCTTAGGCTTACTGTGATTGTGTGAATACAAGAGTATTCTTTGTGTTGTTAGGAAGTTTAAACGTTTACCTTCTTTATTTGTAAAGGGTGTTGTATTAGATCTTCACTATCATTTTTCCATGCTACTTAATTGTTCATTCTATTAAAGATTTTCTGTAAATTTTATTTTCATAATATGAATGTGTGAGTCTATAGGATGTAGGTGGATGCATATACATCTGGAGGACAGCCGTAGTGTCATCCTTAAAAATGCCCTTCACGTCCTTTGACACAGGGTCTCTCGCTGACTGGCGCTCACCAATTAGGATAATCTGGCTGCCCCCAGGTCCTCCTGTCTCCACCTCTCTAGCACAGAGATTGTAAGCGAGAACTCAGGTTCTTGCTTTACCAGCTTTCATCCTCCCCATCCCCTGTGCCATATTTCTTACTTGAACATGAATAACAGAATTGAAATAGAATTGTTATCCTGAAGTGGTGGTGAGATGAATGTGATGCCAATCTTAAATGTTATGTCCTTGCCGCACAAGAAACAGAAGGGTGAAGCACATTCTGTCTCACATACACATTCATTGAACTTCTTAAATAATTGAACTGAATAAAGATGGAGATTCAAGGTCCTTCTCAGAATTGCTGAGTGTTGAAAAATCTTAAGGACTAAGGAAACTGTTTTTTTTTTTCTAGAGTCTTAGTTATTAAACATCATAGACTTACTCTCTGAATCCTGAGTATTGTCTATCAGTAAGATTGCAGTTTATCTTCAACTTGTTGACAGGCATCTCTCTTTTCAGTATCAACAGGGAGATGCCTCCAAACAGCTGTGGAATCCCCCTCAGGTTCAAGGCCCACTAGGGAAAATTGTGCCTGTGAAACAGCCCTACTACCTTCAGACCCAAGACCCTATAAAACTGTTTGAGCCGTCATTGCAACCTCCTGTAATACAGCAGCAGCCTCTAGAGAAAAAAATGAAACCTTTCCCCATGGAGCCATATAACCACAATCCCTCAGAAGTCAAGGTCCCAGAGTTCTACTGGGATTCTTCCTACAGCATGGCTGATAACAGAGCAGTAATGGCACAGCAACCAAATATGGACCGCAGAAGCAAACGGTCCCCAGGAGTCTTCCGTCCAGAGCAGGACCCTGTGCCCAGGATGCCATTTGAGGTGTGTGTTCCTTCTTATCAGCATGTTCCATGAAGATGGGCCTAGGGTTGCAGAGCTTTAGAATTTCTCAAGTTGATACACTGAAGTTTATCAGAAACGGGCATTATAAAGACTTGGCCTCTTCAGAGTCATACATGTTTAATTTAAGGAACTGAAGAGTTCAGTAGTTGATTAGTGAGCTGTACTGCTGTGACAGAAAAATAATTTAATGGCATCATGATACATAATTCTGAGAAGAGCTCCTTACTTAGGTTGAGTCGTCTAAGTTTAAAAATAGGTTTCATGGGTATTTAAACAAATTGCTTTCTTAAGTGGAACAAAGTCATTTATCTCCTTGCTCTTGTTATTCAAAAGAAACAGGTGTATAACTTTGAAAGAGCTGCTTTCTGTGTTACGTTACTCACTAGCTGCCTTAACACCTATGTCCTGCTCTAGTCATAGCTTGCTCTTCTAGGACTTGGTCTTCTCTGTTGGCTGTGTCACTTTATGTTTATATTTCAGCTTTTTGCTCTGTATGCTACATCACAATTACGCCTCTACTCTTGGCTTTAGTTATGTTGTCCAACTAATCATGCTACTATTCTTATGTGCTTTTGTCCCTAATTGCATCTCACAGTGATCCTTTCTGTCACTAGGATCCCAAGAGCTCCCCTCTGCTTCCTCCGGACCTGTTAAAGAGTCTGGCTGCCTTGGAGGAAGAGGAAGAGCTGATCTTTTCTAACCCTCCTGATCTTTACCCGGCTCTGCTGGGTCCTCTCGCCTCTCTTCCTGGACGAAGCCTCTTTGTATGTATTTGACATAACTCTGCTGCTTTCTCTAACAGCTTCTTTTCTGAGGCTTTTATAATACTTAGTGTAGGCGAGCTCTTCTTTTCTGGGGCTTTCCTCTTTATGGGAATATAAAGTATATTTCTGTATTGCCTGAAACTAACCTGATAATGTAGTAGAGCACAGCCAATGGTACTGACTCCAGTTCCCCCAGATTATAGTCATAGCCCAGATACGGGTTAGCCAAAAAGCATCTTGTACTAGTCTGCATATACTCTGTTTGATGCTGGCCAGTTAACTCCTTTTTTAGGTAATATGTATACCTGAACTCACAAGTCAAGTGTATTCTAAATATTAAAGGAAATACCGTCCACGTTTTACAACTGATTGATGGCTCTTTCTTGCTTGACTCACTGAACCATAAAAGAGCACTAATCTAAATTCAAAGTTGGAATCATAAAACAGAATGGGTAGAAATGAAACTCTCTGGGAACAGTTAGAGTACTATAAATGAGTGACTTATAATGCAAATGATTAGAATAATATAGAATAAAATGTAAGAATTGGTTACTGATACCTGTCTTAAAAGTCTTCTAGAACTCAGCCTGCAGAATGTCATTCTTTATGCTCACTAGTGTTTACATCATATTTTAATTGAGGGTGTGGGGTATAAATAATGGAAGGAAGGTATACATCATGAAATCCCTTCCCCTTCTCTACACATCATGAAATCCCTTCCCCTTCTCTACATCTTAATACAACATAAAAAGATTTTGAACTTTTTTTCCCTAACTTTTTCTTTCCCATAAATAGAGAGCAATAAAATACTTAGAGAATTGAATTTTATTAATCATAGAATCAGGAGAAATAAAAATAGCTTTATGATAGTTTCTCCCTTCCCTGGGGATAGAGCATAGGAGCTCTAGCGGCTCGGCTGCTGTGCTGTTGCCTCACACGTGTGCCTGTCTTGTACCTTTCTGCTGGTGTTTGAGACTGCAGGTGGTGCCTGTGTCCACTGTTCCTTGTCCATGAACTCTTCTTATTCCTGCCCATTTGGTTGGAAATAGAGCTGATGCTAGAACAAGTGGGGCCTTGAAATGTTTCTCCTTTTTTGCATGTTTAAAAATAAAATGGAAAACAAGAGCCCTTCTGGTCCTTGACATAGTTGATAATGTAATATTTGTGTAATAACGTGATATGTAAAATGCTTTACATGTAATGGGTGTTGAGCACATTATTAAACTGCTATCTAATGATAGCATGCATTTAGAGAAACCAGCTTTCTCACCCCTACCCCAGTAACTTCCTTAGGGCCACTAAATAAAATCTCAACATAGTAGTTTAATGTATATCACAAGTATATCTACTTTAGGAAGCATAAAAACAAAACCAGCTATCAAAATGGTTTTAAATGACTTTTTTAAAGTCGTTAATATTCTTAACATTTTAGGGAGTAAAACGTGCCAGGATAATTTATCATCTTTTGCTAAGGGAATTCCTGAGGGTCATACCTGAAAAACACTCCTGGTTTCTGCCTGCATCTCTGCACTGGATCAGATAAACCTAAGAAAGGTTTTGCCTCACCTGTGGCAACCGGCACATAGCTGGTGTTATGATACTGACAGATATGAATTTAACCTTTCCCGAGTCTTACACTATACACACGGGACTAATAGACGTGTGCTTACGTGGTAATCTTTTGCTTTGATAGTCCGTTTACTTTAAAATGGAAAGAATCACTGTTGTTTTTTTTTTTTCCCCCGGGACTGAAGAAATCCTTGTTGGAGAAGCCATCAGAACTCATGTCACATTCATCTTCTTTCCTGTCCCTCACTGGATTCTCTGTAAACCAGGTAAGTAAACAATCTTGCTTTGTGTTTTTAGTAGATTATTTTCTTCTTTTCAGTGTAGTATTATTTTTTGAGTCTTAGTTTTACCTCCTTTGTCTGATTGGGGCAGACTGATGACCTATTTATCATGAATTTGAGCCTTTTAAATTTCTTATGCTGAATTTCTTAGAGCTTAGTTGTTCAGTCAAATAAATAACCCAGGTTTTTTTTTGCCTCAGATAGTTTACATGGAAAGCAAAATACAGAATGAAAGAAAGGTAAAGAGGAAGACAAAAGTGAAAGAAGTTAGTCTTGGGGAGTTTGTCTTACCAGGAAAGCTTTAGGTCTGCTGAGCATTGCTGCCTTTCTTCATCTCTCTTTCTGGACTGTTAACACGTCTTTCAGGAACGATATCCAAACAGCAGTATGTTCAATGAAGTGTATGGGAAAAACCTGACAACCAGCTCCAAGGCAGAACTGAACCCCTCCGTTGCCTCCCAGGAAACATCACTGTACTCCCTTTTTGAAGGGACCCCTTGGTCTCCATCACTTCCCGCCAGTTCAGGTATCAACTAGTCCTTAAATTATAAAATTTGCCTTTTCTTTTCATCCATATTGAGTAAGAATTAGTCAGATTCTATAATTAGAAGGGTTTTATTATCATATTTGTCTTTTAAAAAATGTTTTGAGGATTTATTTTTATTTTATGTGTATAAGCATTTGCCTGCACGTTTGTCTGTACCACATGTGTGCAGTGCCCATGGAGACCCTAAGAGGGTATTGGAACCCCTAGAACTGGAGTTATAGATGGTTTTGATTTTGGGTGCTGGAAATCAAACCCTGGTTCTATAGAAGAGTACCCAGTGCTCTTAACTGCCAAGATGCCCCTTTTGTTTCAGTTTCATAAAGTCTAATTTATAATAATTCTTAAGATCAAGATATTCTGATTCTGATGGATAAAAATTGTAAATACTTAAGTGAAACAGGTCAGAACTGCATGTCTGATAAAATTTCCTGCAATTTGTTTTCTTTGTAAGGTGGACTTGGCTGTGTGCACTCCGACATGTTAGTGATCTGGCAGGTTGCCTCCGTGGCCTTTTCTCCAAAGCTTTATTGTAATGCTCTCATTCACATTTGGATGACCACATCCAAAGGAAACAGCTTTTGGTTTGGTTTGTGAAACACTGATTAATGTCTGTATGTTATTATTATTTAACAGATCATTCAACACCAGCCAGCCAATCTCCTCATTCCTCTAACCCAAGCAGCCTGCCCAGTTCTCCTCCAACACATAACCATAATTCTGCTCCATTTTCTAATTTTGGACCCATTGGGACGCCAGATAACAGGGATAGGCGGCCTGCAGATCGGTGGAAAACTGATAAACCAGGTAGATCCACATTTCTTTCTCTACCAGGCAAAAAGGATATGACTTGCTCTAACTTTGCCTGGGGCTTGATATTTGCCACTGATAAAAACATTCTGAATTCTTACCCACTTTCATCTCTTAGCCATGGGTGGTTTTGGCGTTGATTATCTCTCAGCAACATCATCATCTGAGAGCAGTTGGCATCAGGCTAGTACTCCAAGTGGCACCTGGACAGGCCATGGCCCCTCCATGGAGGATTCCTCTGCTGTCCTCATGGAAAACTTAAAGGTGAGTAGATTTCACGAGGCTCCTGCTGTGGAAGTTCCTCTGCTTTCCTCCATGAAGGCTAACTCAGTGTAGTGTCAGAGTGTCCAGAATGGTAAATGGTTTTACTTTCATCCTTGTCTTAAAATTTTGGTTTATCTTGGTGTGATTGATTTAATCAGTTAAGAGTATATAATTATTTGACCAATTAAGAGTATATAATTTTAAATGTTTTGTTTGCCTAAAACATTTATAGTAAACTTACTCTGTTATGCCATATGAGTTTTAGTAGAAAAACTCATTTCATCTGGTCATGGTACTTGCTGTAATCTCAGAATGGTATAGCTAGAAGGGATAATCTTTCCAGGCCAGTCTAGAGTACATATGGAAACTCTGTCTTGGGGTTAAAAACTATATCACTGTTTGAAGTTTTAAAATAATCTAAGTAATGAGTCTCTTGGTGACTTTTTCTTAGAGCTGAGTTGTTTTGGATTTAGAGGACATACTTGCCTTTAGGACTAGCTAGGATTTAAAATAAGTCCCTGTCAGACGACCAAGACATTTGACCTCTGGTGACAACTTTCTGGGCTATTTTTCAGTCTATCTGGTCCAGTTCCATGATGCATCCTGGACCCTCCGCTCTGGAGCAGTTGTTAATGCAGCAGAAGCAGAAACAACAGCGGGGACAAGGTGCCATGAACCCTCCACACTGAGGCCACAGTAGCGACCCAGGGAATGAAGGCTCCATAAACCATGGCATGTTGGGTTTGCAGGACTGGCCCACACAGTCCCTGCAGGTGGCAGCCCTCTTGTCTGTTTCTTGCTGTCGAGAGGGTGTAAGTGTTCCACCAGCCCGCTGAGTGTGCACGAAATGTTCGCAGTGCAACAAAAAGAAAAAACCCATCAGGAACTCTGGTTCCCCGGGGCTTTCCGGAGGAGAGAGGAGCTGCTGTTTGTTTCACTCCGTTACTAATAGCACGCCTCTCACCTTCTCCACCGCGCATGTCCCCAACACGTGGGAAGTGGAAGCTGAGAAGGGAAGGCAGATGGGAGAAGCCAATAGGAACTTCTCAGTCCTTTTTTCCTCTTTGGGGAATAAAATAGGAATCCATTATGAGTGCTTTGCTGACTGAGAATGTAGTTGAAATTACTCTTAAACATCTTTTATTATTATTACTCTCAGTAGCAAAATAACGCACTGAATTCTTCCATACACAGGTGTACTTCTAGTCAGTGTGGAGCAAAGACAGTCCCGTTTGTGCTCCCGTGAGAGGTCGGTGGTGACAGGACAGGGAACTGACCTCTTAAGCCAGTGGGAGTGTTCCGTAAGGGAGAGTACAGGCCTCTTCGAAGGTTCTGGAAGGCCTTCCTCCAGCCTGGAAACTCCAGCAGGAAATGCCCTTCACTCTGTAGGTGCTCGAGCCCTAATCGAGGATGCAGTGTGGGTGGTGCTGCTGGGCTAGACCAGCAGATAGCTGCTGTAAGATTTCAAATTAATGTTTTTGATTCCTACACTTTTGCAGTAGCGTAGCAAGCAGTCTCACAGAAGGCAGGCTAGTCCATTCATAGCCTGGAACACATTTTAATAGGTGGATGCTTTCAGTGTGGTTACTTTTTGTTAAGTTGGTTTTGTGTCCCCATCCTGCTTACCAGCCTCTTGCACCAGTCTCCATCCCTTTAGCCATATGCTGTAGCCTAGTAATTGTTTTATCCCTAACCTGTGCAACATCTCGCCAAGAAGCAGCAGCATGGGGCCAGCACTTGGGGCCCAAAAGACGGTCTGAAGAGGAGGAAGCAGTAGTGCCTGCATCGCTACAGAGGAGCCAGGCTCTGCCCATCACAGGCTCCCAGCCTTCATTCACCTCAAGAACAAAATTGAAGGCAACAGGGACAAATGCACACTGTGCACAGCAGAAATCACAATGAACGCCGCTTTGAAAAGGGCAAAAGAAAGGAATAAACTTTATTTCATATTTATTGGGAGGAAAGAGGACTGAAGATGTTCTGTGTAGGAACAGGACAGCATTTCTGTTAGTCATTTCCTGGAAAAGTAATATTTTAAGGGGAAATTATGGAAACCATCTAAATGTCCAATTGCTGTGCTAGGATAGGGATTATTTTCTGGGAGGTAGGGGTGTGTGTGTGTGTGTGTGTGTGTGTGTGTGCGCGCGCGCGCTTGTCCCCACGCGCGCTTGTCCCCACACGTTCCTGTCTACTCTCCCAGAGGGCATGGGCTGAGTGTGGGAGTTAGGTGGAACTGAGCTTGGAAGACAGCTGTAGAGCAAAGCACATCAGGAACCCGAGTGTCATGGGATCTGGGTGGCCCCAGCAATGAGAACGGGTGAGGTAGTGCTCATTGCTCTTCAGAAAGAGTGCTTGGAGCCCCAGGCTTAATGCTATTGCTCTTCTAGTTTGACATGGTATTTGGGTTTTCTTGGTTTTGTTTTGTTTTGTTTTTGAAAGGTCTAGAAGTGAAACCCCCCACCCAATGGCAAATGAAACCCTCTGTGCTACCCCAGTCCCTTCCATTTGTCCACCTTTGTCCTCTTCCCTGTCCTTCCCTGCTGCCTACACCCAGTTTGTGTGCTTAAGCTCTGCATTCAGACAGCTGCAACATTCCGATGTTGGAAATGTCCCTGATTCTTGCACCTTAGACCAGCCAACAGGTTTACCAGCTCCCTCCCAGTAGTACCCACTTCCCATCAACAACCCCAGTCTGCATGAGAATTTGGTGTTTGGAATGTTTTATGACTTGGCAGGCTTCCTTGCCTTGCCATCCTCACTATGGGGTAATGAGGAAGAGGAGGAGAATCTTCAACTGGTTTTGTGAAATAAACTTCCTTTGTGTTTTGTTTTGATTTGATTTGATTTGTTTTTGTTTCTCCTGTCTGTGCAAGATCTGCAGCTGCTGAAATCAGCTTTGCCTTTAATTAAACCGTGTTCTCTCCAACCAGATCTGTGTATGGAGTGTTTATTCTGCCTTAAAGGATACAGAAGTCAAAACACCTCTTAGAACTTTAACTACTTACCCATCTGCAGGAGCAAAGATGGCTACAACTCGGTATGATTTGGGGTTTCTTTTGCTTTTCTTAGCATTCCAGTGAATTATTCTGGAAAATGATAGTTAGAAATAGGCTGCCACAGCTCTTTAAGAGAACGGCTTCTGTAAAGGCAAGAGCTGTCTGTTTTGTAGCTCATCACTCTGCTTATGTCTGGACTTTAAACTCCACTGACTCTGACAAACACCACATAACTTAGCCTTGCTGTGGTTTTTCTTCAGTTTGTCTAAAATTTCCAAAGGCAACTTCAACAATGTGCTAGGGACCAGAACTCACACTGACTAGTCTCACTCCTCGATTGTGATTCCATGTAAAACCCACTGCCAGGCAGTGGTAGCGCACACCTCTAATCCCAGCACTCAATCTCTTGTGAGTTTGAGGCCAGCCAGGGCTATATAGAGAAACTCTGGCTTGAAAAACAAACAAAAAAAGTCATTCCTACCTACTTTTTACTTATTCCTACAAACTTGAAAAATAGTTAGCAAAACTTTATGTGCTGCAAGGAGTGACAGGGCAGTAAAGTCCCATGGTCTAATGCTTAGGGTCCCTGTCCCCAGGTAACCTGAAGGACCACCAAAATGTGCTTTATCATGTGAGTTAGTCTTGAATAATACATGTAAAGCAGCAGAATTTCTCTCTTAATGGGCAGCAGACTGCCTCCTGAACACAGCTTGTCATTCAAGTGCTAGTGGCAGATGTTCACTATTGAATTCTTAATAAATGTCCATCTGACAAGGCAATAAAGAACTATTATTCTAAGAGCTTGATTCTCATGGAACTGAATGTTCTATTTCATGGGTGCCCAATTCAGCCTAGCTTCTCTTTACAATGTGTATGTCTTCTGAATTACATGTAAATTTGCTTTTAGCTTCTAGAATCCAAACTCTTAAGGTACAGGAAGAATAATATTCCCACTCAGCCATTGGGCTTAGACACTGGATATCCTGGTCTGTTTCATAACAGAAAGGTGCACCCATTGACATACAGCTCCAGGAATCCTTTGAAAGTTCAGCACATTTGTTGAACTAGCCAGCACCCAATAAGACTTCTTCATTCCCCTTCCAGAATATGCATGTGCCCCTTCTCATCTACAAGGAAATCTTCATCTCATATTCTCATTTCTGTCTGACAGGTTCAGTTTTAATAGGGAAATGTTAAGATAGAGAACATTTCCAAACATGTCTGAATAGTACAAGGCAGAGATGGGTAAATCTTGCAAAAACAGCACTCCTTTTCTTCAGCTTCATAGGTTATAGAGCATCCTAGACTTCTCTGGGAGTGCCTTCCAAATGCTTGACTGCACATTCTTCAACAAAAGCCTTAGGGAAAATGCCAACTTTCCCTTTACACTCCCCTTCTAGCCATTCTTCATTCACTGATAAAAGACAAAGTATACATTGATTACTAAAACCATACAGGAAAAATTGCATCATCGTGAGTGACTGGCATATACACCCAGCTAGTCATCTTCCCCTGTTCCCATTTTTGCTAACAAATAATAATAATATTGGAAAGTAGTTTAAGGTTAAAGTGAACATACAGTCTTACCGTGTTCTGTTCTAGATGTGATAAACACACAGTAAAATGTAGGATGAATTGCCATAAATATACAAAGACTGAACATGAGTCCTCAGGTGAGTTTTGTTTGTTTTTGTTAACTGTTTTTGAGAAGCCGTTTATGTAGGCTTTGCTAGGATTCATTTTGATAACATGAAAGGGCATGCTGTTAAATGTCATAGTGAGTGATTAATCAACATCTTAAAAGTTGGAGCTAGTTGAATTTAGTACATTTGTAAAAATAAGCATTATAAGAGATGTTGTCATAGTCTTGTGCCTACTAGAGTAAGACAGGAGAAAGCCACATGCACTTGTTCCCTTTTGCCAAAAGCTAGGAAGTCAGTTGAAACTATTGACTAAGAGTTGCTGTTTTGTTTTGTCTGCCCTAGACCTTATTTTTGCTAATCCGAGAGTCTGGTCTGTGAACTTGGAGAAGCACTTACCATGTGATAGCACCAGGATTACATCTCCTTCCACAAATTCCAGGTCTTCTGGCTGAATGGCCTCATAACTGAAGATCGCTACCACTTGGCTTCCTTCCTTAGGCTGAGGCTCTGCTGTCTGGGTATCAGCTTCAGAGGTTTCACTTTCCTTGGGTTCATCCACAAAACCTTGATCACCCTGAAATAGAAGGGAGGGGCCTATTAAATTCATTAATTTGTTGGCCAGTGAATTCTGAAAACCACTAACAAACAGTTAATGCTCAATACTTACCATAGAACTAAATCATTTTATGAGCACTCTGGTTGAGTAAGCGAACCCTGTGTAGGCCCTAAGTTTCCTTACTGTGTTGTTCTTTCCTTTCAGATTAGGAAATCGTTTGAGCAACAAGTAAATGAGTCTATTTAGCTAGTTTTTATACTGTGTGTATGTGAGCTATGGTGTGTGTAATGTGGAGATCAAAGGACAACTTGGAACCAAGTGGTGGTGCATGCCTGTAATTCTGGCACTCAGGAGGTGGAGGCAGGTGGATCTCTGTGAGTTCGAGGCCAGTCTGGTCTACAGAGTTCTGGGACAACTTGGGAAAGTCAGTTCTCTCCTACCATGTGGGTCCTGGGAATTGAGACTTTACCTACTGAGCCTTCCTGCTGTCCCTAAGATTCTTGGCACTAGGTTCATCCTCTTTCCCTAGCCCAAACACTGAGGATCTTGTTAGAAATTCGGCTTTTGCACTCCATCTCAAAGTTACTACGTACACCAGCCTTCCTCAGAGCTAGCTCTAGGTAATTCTCATACTTTCCAAAGCTTCAAAACCATGACTTATAAAACCATTTCTGATGCACAGTCTCATCGGATAGCACAGGGCTGCCTGGAAGTCATTTTCTTTCTTCAGCCTCCTGAGTGCTGAGATTGGATGTATGGTACCATGCCTGGCTGCATGTCCTCCTTAGACAGTGCAGAGAGGTGGAAATAGCCCCCACCAAGTCCACAGACCTAGTTTGGATTTTTGGGTTTTTTATATGTTTTGCTTACATGTATGTCTGTATGCCACTTGCATGCCTGGTGCCCATGGAGGCCAGTAGAGGGCAATAGATTCCCTGGAACTAAAATAACAGGTGGTTGTGAGCTGCCATGTGGGTGCTGGGAATCAAACCTAGGTCCTCTACAAGAGAAATGCTACCAACTGCTGAGCCATCTCTATAGCTCAATCATAGGTTTGTATACCAGCTCCCATGTGCTGGCTGTGGGTCCCTGAGTAGCAGCATAGCCTCTCTCTGCTGGTTTCCATACCTGATGTTGAAACTAGGGAATGACATGAGGAAGTGTGGCGGCCTAACAGTTGGCCCTTCCTGAACACTTCCCCTGGGGAAATACTTGAATGTGGCTGGTGTGTGCACTGTGTGCACAGTTAACGGCAGTCTGCTTGGCTTTGCCTGATTAGTGATGAGAACAACTTACAGCCTCCACAGACAACAGTGGCAGAGAACTCCAGCAGTGATGAGCCTGGGTGGAGTTCTAAAAAGACTGTTGGAAGTTTGGCGGGATCTGTGCATATAGCTGCAAATAGATTCGCCTCGAAGGAAAAAGTCATAATGTTTTAAGTGAGATTATTCACATTTAGAGTAGAATTCTTTCTAGGCAAATATTCCCCGACCCACAAAAAAAAAATGCAATTACCATTACAGCATACACCACTTAGCAATCAGAAAGGGCAACCCATGTGTAAAATCCACTCATAGGCTGACAGACTTTGAGTGTCCCTCAGGGGACAGAATAAGAAGTAACAATAAGAACTCTGTATTCACCCATCACTGTCACTGCTAGCCTCTAACTTTGCTCCTGACTCATGAATCTCACTTTCAAGTCAGGTGGCTCCTGTCTAGACTTCATAGCTAGTAAGACAGCTTGGCCTTGTATTGTCACTACAGCATGGTGACTGACAACAGATGTGAAGCCAGGTCCTTTACCCCTGAGCAGCTCTGTTATCTAGGTCAGGTCCCTTGACCTTTCTCTTCCTAAACATGTGATATATCTACATGTATAGGAGCACAGTAGATAACCAAGTCTCAGGAAAAGGCTGTTACTGCTTATTCAAGATAAATGCTCACTGTTTTCTGTCACCTTTAAATGTTCCTCATAGAGACCTAAGGTGAAGCAAGTGTGTGTGAGCTCGGCTTAGCCATGGTGTCAATCCTGCCCTTGGTGAAAGTGATGGCCATGATCCTTGAGCCACCAAACTGGGGGAGGCAGCTTGGGTCTGTTGTCTGTCCACTTCTGGGACAACTCATGCAACCCTCTCCCTGCTGGAAGTGAATGAGCCTGGAAGCCCATCACCGAGAGCCTGTTGCCTGGCATGAAAGAGATGTGTAGGGTAAATGCTGAATTCAGCTGGTGGAAATGGCCTGGTGTCCTGGCTCCCTCTACTCACCACTGTGTGCTCACACCAAAGAGTCAGGCAGTAGTTCTTCACTTGGCTCCAGGCATCCTTCATGGTTTCTTCTGACAGGAGCACAAGCTCTGTGCTGTCCCGAGGCCGGTAGCTAGCCGGGATGATGGGGAAAGTGCAGGGCAGAGAGTATCTGCTCAGAAAGCACCATAGCCAATCCTCTGCATCAGCACAAGACCCCCCCACACACACACACACACACACACTACCCTGAGCTGCCACCTTCATGAAGCTCACCTCAGTTTAGTGTGTCCTGGCAAGAGCTCCAGTTTCTTGGACACCATGTTCCGAAGCTGGCTGTAGGGGAGGCCAAGCTCAGTCTCCATGACCACAGTGTATTTGTAATGCACCTTGAGCATGTAGGGCATGGGCACACTGAGCTTCACTTCCTGCCAGAGGAGGAGCAAAGGACACCTTAATGCTGCAGGTTTTCTGCAGCATCCTAAATTACCACATCCTCCTGCCACTTTGTGTAAGGGCCCCCCCAGGAGTGCCTCAGGGAGCCGGGGAAGGACAAATAGACAACTTTTTCACACTCCCCTGAGAGGCCTTCAGAGGGCTCTAGTCCAACTCACTGGGATGTTTGTTTCTGCTGAGCTCTATGCTCAGCTGGGCGCTAGTATGACAACATGTAGAGCCCCCTGTCCTGTAGATGCTGTCGGGTGGCCATTGGTTCAGCCCTTTTCACTGATACTCCACAGTCCTAAGAGGCATCCCCATCCCAAGCCATACTCATCCATTTTCTTCCCTTGGAAACGGAAAGCATTACCTTGGGCTCTTTTTGCTTGTGACCTAAATGGAAAAGGAAATGGTAAGTGAATACTCATGGTGGCACCTTCCATCCACAGTGTCCAGCTTCTTGCCCTATAACATCTAAAAACCTCTGAAGAAGCACGGAGTCCACAAACGTGGAAGCAAAGTCAGTCTTTGCTTCTCAGCAGCTCCACATGGTATCATAGGACTGGCCTAAGGCCAGTGAAGCAGAACAGCCCAAGGCAGAGAGCAGTCAGGTGACATGAGCCCGAGCCCCATGCAGAAACATCAGAACCGCTACCATCTCATGGTCCTGGAATTTTGAGTATGTTTGTGGCTTAAAAGCACATTATATTAACACGTATTATATGTGTGGGTAAGAGAAGCTGTTTACCACTGAAGATGTAAGAACCGTTGATCACATACCCAGCTGATTATTAGAATCGCTTGGGAGGTTTTGCCAACATCAACCAAAGGCCTAGTAATCTGGTAGTTCAGTCTCTCCAGTGTTGTGGCTTTCATGAACCTCCGGACAGAAAAGGTAAGAACTTTACGGGGCCCCTGAAGCATTTATATGTGGAATAGGTGGTGTCCTAGATGAGACATGTACCTTAGGCAGGAGCTGTGCTTGTTCATAAGGCAGTTAGATCCAAGTAGATTGTGTCTTGGGTCTGTAATTTAAGTTACTCAACAAGAGCAAGGAGTTGATTTACACTTAAAATTTTTGTTTTAGCCTGTGTGCATGATGGGAGGGCACATACCCTGATATACACAGACAGAGGTCAGAGGACAACTTTGTGGAGTAATTGCAGTCATCACGAGGTTTATGCAGCAAGTGCATTTAACTCCGGAGCCATCTTGCTGGTGCATTTAAGTGAAAAGTGTAGTATTCATTGTACCCTACTTCCAACTTTTCTGTAGGTCTGCAATTTTCAAATAAATAGAGGAGGGACATCAAAGCAGTTCTGATAATCAGGTGGCATGGACAGACACCACTGTCATCTCCGTCAGAATCTGCTTAAAACTTACCAGTAACAAAAAGTCATTGCTTTCCCACACAGCCCCTCCCAGCTGTTTCCCATCCACACCTTTCAGTGAGTGGTCCCTTGTTCAAGCTGCAGAGCTGTGCAGAGAGCATACAACTCAGTGGTTTGAAAAGAGCTGAAGTGAGAAAACGCAGTTACTGCCACTTTTCTTCTTGGACCTGGTTTAGGTCATTTGGTGACCGCTCTCTGGATGGGCACTTACTGCCCCTTCATCTGCTCTCATTTCTAAGCAGGTGGGGGTGTAGCATGGCTGTCACATCCCAGGGGATGATGGTGCAAGCAAGGCAGGGCTCTGAGGAAATGTAGTCATCAACCAAACTAGAATTTCCTAGGTGACTAGGGAAGCAACTCTTCTTATGAAGCATCCCAGAGAGCTCCTTCTCTGGGGACACTAACCTGGTGACAACTGGGATCGTCCTGGGGCACTGGAATTAGGAGGAGGTGGAATATCAGATTCCGAGGAGGTGTCCTCCTGGAGGTGACAAGGACAGGCATTAGGTCTTCCCTGGAAAGAACCCAGATGCAAATGACTTCTTAAAAATTGGGGTGATACGGAGATGACTAAGGAAAGGAGGGCTAATTCGTAGAAGCAACAAGAACCCTGATACCCACCTACAAGACCCTTTGCTATCTTATCGGCCATGTTGAAACCCCACCGAAGTGGGGTGCTTTGTCTCAAATGCTTCTGTCTCAAGTGCAGAGTATCCTGAGAAAGGGGAAAGTCCACGCCCCATCTACAGGGCATTTGAACCTTGAAAGCACTTCCATTTCATAGTTGACCAGGGAGGGCTCTGCACGTGTGCATCTTGTTACTCAGTGTGAAGGGACAGGCCACATGCTGTCCTCAGTGTGCCGTAGCGCTAAGGATGAAAAACTTCTGATCCTCCTGGCTCCACTTTCCAAGTGTTAGGAGCATATGCCATCAAGCCTGATTTATTCAGTGCTGAGGATTGAGCTCATGCATGCTACGCATTTTGCCAACTAAGCTACATCCCCAGCCCTTGTTTTGTTTTTAAATGGCATTGTACCAAGCAACACATTAACTGTTCTCCCTAGTAAAAAGACATGCCTGGGACACCTAGCTCTAATGGTTAGGCTTTGCTTTCTAAGTCTCCCTGACCAAGAGTACTCACGGGGTAGAGCAAGTCCAGTGGATTCTTAACAGTTGCCTCCGCTAAGCATGGCTGGTCTTTTCCCCTCGTGCCCAGGTTCAGCTCTAGGCATCTGATACCAGCTCAAGTGGCCCAGAGCTAATGAGTCTTTCTTCCATGACAGAGAGAGAACCACTTTCAGACTTCCCTCTAGAGAGGGAAGGGTGAGTGGGGTGGCCTAGGCCTTGGCCTACATTACCTGGGGCTGCGACTGAGGATGAATTCGAAGCTCAACTGGCTCCAGGTAGTTGCAAGGGACAAGTCCCTTCTGCAGGGTCACATCCCAGAATCCAGAAGGAAGAACAAAGATTATTCATTAATACCCAAAACACAGAACAGTCTGCAGCCACGCACAGGGATGGCACACGGACAATGACCCTTGGCAGGTCTGCAGATAATGCAGCAGATACTATCCCGTGGGAAAGCTCTGCCCTTTGCTGCCGGAACTGTATGCCCTTAGCACCAACCCCTGACCCTCCAAATACCTGTCCATTGAACATGACTGTGGCCCAGTTATCACTGCCCTTCTTCAAGACAAAAACGATGTTCCCTGGCATGACCTGTAGTTCTTCTGGTGTCTCAGGCACAAAGCCAAACAGCACTCGATGTGCCTCGCCTTCCAGAGCCCTGAAGGGGACACAGAAGACTCAGCCCATCGTTCAGCTCAGACTTCATCCGCTTACTGCAGGAGTAGCACTTGAGGCCAGAGACTTAGCTTGACGCTCACTCTAACTCCTCATCTTACTGTCTGTGAGACCAGTGCAGGGTGCTGGCCTGCGTAGGATCCTGAGGGACTGGGTGAGAAACAGCATGTATGTTCCATAACCACACAGGAGTTCCCCTTGTCTTCTGGGAACGTGATCCAAGAACCCAAGAGATGAATGAACCCATGTATGGTACCAAACCCTTGTATGTCCTACGCTTCTCCTATACCTACATAGACAAATGTGACGGCTTTCTCTTCTCAGCACACCCCCCACGTGACTGTAACTTTTATAGTCTATGGCTTGCTGGAAGAGCTAGCACAAATTCCTTTTCCTTAATACCTAATCAATCGAACACCCTGTGTACAACACCCCGCCTCCCCCATTACTCGTCCGTTTTATTGTCTTTGTTTTTTGAGACAGGATATCACCCTGTAACTCAGGCTGGCCTGAGCTCTTTCAGCAATCCTCCCGCCTCTCAAAGGCAGGGGTTAGAAGTGTGAGCCTCCATACCCTGCCCTTTTCCCTAGTAAGTCAACTTCCACTTTTTAACATAAAAGACAGCCTTCCAGCATTGGCATAAACAAAGTCTCGGTACTGCTCTGAGTCCGCGATTAATCAACACAAGGGGCGCTTGAGCAAGCTCCATAATACCGTGGCAGTCCTTTTCAAGAAATACGGTTCTTTTGTTTTACTGAACTTATTTCATTTCTATTTTTCTTTCCTTTTATTATTGTGTCGGGGGGGACATATGTGCTACAGTGCACAGTGGAGGTCAGAGGACCAACCTGTGGAGTTATTTCTCTCTTTCTGCCTTTGTGAGTTTGAGAATGCGACTCAGGTCACCCACTGCAGAGAATGTACTGCTGCCCCCTGAGCATCTTCCTGGCCACATTTTTGTTTTG